>CAJQZP010001445.1:10000-28982 GCA_907164705.1 Parnassius apollo | reverse complement strand
ACGCTGCTCTGAGGCAATCTATGGGATAGACTTATGTTCAGCAGTGGACTTAAATAGGCTGAAACTTAACAGATTAGTCAGAATAATGGATAGATATTATAAATATCCGCGGTTGTAGTACCATTTTAACCCCCTGCCGCTGAAATCAAAAACATATTTTTGAGAAATTTAACAGAATTTCAATTTTAATTACGGAACTACTGTTGCTAATTTTAGTTAATAGGTGCTTTTACATTTTTGGAAAAGTTGATAGAAAACATAGTCATCTAAATACTTATTCGGAGTTTACTGTATCTAGTTTTAGACCGAAGCAACCGGCCACCTCTAGTTTTAGGTTTAAATAAATCGAATGCATCTAATTTTAAACAACCGGCTGCACCTGGTGGTAGCCGGCTATACTTATTTGTAGCGCCACTTCGGATTTTAGCCGTGATACATAATCTATTTATGTTGAGTCTCTATGAGTCCTTTCGTAGTTATTTTTATTATCTAGTGTTTAATAAATATATATGTTAAGAGATTTAATGGATGGGTTTGAGTGATGAGGTCTGACTATGAAAAGATATTTGGAACGATTTGTGATGAAAGTATAAATGAGAATGGTAAAAGCCTTCTCACAGTATATTTGTACAAAAAATCATATTATGACGAACACTTTATTTGTCCATAATAATATTAATTGTATACAGACAGTGTTTTGTAGCTTCACCGTGGTTTTTCAATCTGTTTATGGACAGTTGTTTAAAAAAAATTGAAAGTTGGGTAATTGACTTTCTAGATTTTATAAATTACTCTCATTTAATGTGTACTGTTCGCTTATATACAAGAATCAATAATTCGATACGATAGATGCGATAGCGAGTAAATATGTATCTAAATACCTGAAATTATAACAGACAAGGGCAAGAAGTTACGTTTTCGTATAAACTAATGCCACTTTTCGATAGATTAATTGATATTGTACTTTTTTTACTATTACAGTTTGAAAATCCCGGAGGAGCTCAATTGAAGTTAAAGTACTCTTGTAATTCATTTAATTGCATTCAAAGCAAAAATTTGCAAGTAGTATAAACATTGAACCCAATTAACAACGGTTGGTCTTCTCAGCGCTGTATCCGTTTTATATTTTAGTGTCTGTAGTGTATATTTTCAATCTAAGTTACAAGAAAAAAACGATGCTCCTATTACAAATATCTCTATATTTCATGCACTCTGATTCATACATACCATTTAATAAACATTACAAAAACAATTCAATGCTCGTTTGAATGTTGCCGTGCATCAGTATCGTGTAGTGGCAGTGCAAGAATACCCACTACCCGCGTCGCAGGAGGCGATAGATGAAAACAGGAGATAGGTAGCAGCGTCTTCCTAATGACGAATTTAAAAAAAATACTGTGGTTGCCGACTCGCTTGCTGACATGACAATCATGGCATATAAACCTCACACGGATATTATGGGATGATATTAAAATATTCATCAATGATATCTAGCATTATGATTAATTAAAATGCGAACAATCATTGATGTTGTTTATCTCTATTTTGTATTTTTTTAATAAATCGAATATAATAATAATAGCGGTCAGCCGCCGTAGAGTATACATCTGCTGAAGATGCCTCGTGTAGAGGCGAAACACGTGTCGAATTATTGTCGATGGTGTGTCTTTCCTGGATTAGTGGTGTTGGGAGTAGTGGTGCTGGGACTAGTGGTGGCGGTATTAGTGCACGCAATTGAGGGAGGGCGGGAGGTGCTCTTCAATCCAGGTAAGACACATCATTGTATTTAATTAATGCGGATGGTTGTGAATTAGATATTAATCTTTATTAGAATAATTATTATAAAAGCGTTACAATTCTCATAAAAGCAATCCTATATTAATATAAAGAAACACCTATTGTCGAACACTAAATATATTTTTACTAATAGGTGTTATAACTGTTAAATAATATTACATAACAGGAAGCTTAAACAATCACAAGTTTTATACGATGTAATGTGAAATAATAGGATTTAATAAACGAATAAAACTGTGCTATAGCTAAAGTATATAATTATTATTTTTTTCAATTTACGCTGCAGAATTGAGAGTCAGATTCGACATCGGTCATCCTAGACGGGAGTTTGTCGACCACATTAGTGATTTATTGAAGATGGGTCATATTAACAGTACCCATAACCAACAAGCATGTATGCGTAGCTATATGGGTGTGGAAGGAGCGAGAGAGGTGTGTCAGGATCGTGACAAATAGAATTCCGTAACCTTTGCCTACCCCACTGGGTAATAGGCGTGAGAGTTTATGTTTATGTTTATTTTTAAGCTTAATGTGTTCCACAATTAATCGTATTGTTGTCACTTGCATTTCAAAACATACCATTCGATTTAAGTATGCGATTAACGCAGTCGATTGACCGCCTTGCGCAAATTGTTGCCATTATCTCAATAATACAAGTATATTAGTGAACATTCACAGTAGATATTATATTATGTTACATGTTACATTAGAGACGTCTTTGTTATTTAATTTAGTTATGATTGTATTAGATATATAAGCTGTACCTCCTTTTATCATTTATACTGGTACAATAATGTATTATAACCATGGCCGACTATTCAAGCAGGTATCTTTCAGCTTTATTTATTTTATTTATTATACATTGTGGCTTACAACGGACGGATTAACTCCGCATGGCCCTTTTGAACTTAAAGTGATATGAAATAATGTTATCCATTCACTGTGAATATCATAGTACTTGACGCAAACGGTTGTAACTTAAGTTATAGTAGCTAAGACTAGTAACTATTAATTATAGAAATAAACATACATAACATGCATTTAATAAGAAATTGATTGACCCTGCAGGCCATCCCAACTTCCCGCTAATTTCGAACGCAAAGCACTTGTTCGGGTATTGGACGTATGTTTAATAATAATAAAATTTTTATATAAAAACAATTTAATAGAAAAATCAAAAATATAAGATTAAAATATGTTAAAAATGGTAAATGTTATGTTAATGTTATGTTTATGATGTTCGCGTCCGTCGCGGCTACGGTGATTACGTGAACTAACTCAATTTTTATAATTGTCGAACTATAGCGATTGCTTCATGTAAAATGTTAACGCCAGCAGAAATGTACGGTTGGACCGTACATGCTGCCGGGCCAAAATGTACAAAGATGATTATAATGTTAGTTTGATGTGTTAGGTGATCTTATCTAAGTAACAAGGTGATAAAAAATTTGTAACTTAAGCTAATGAATGTTTGTTATTTTGTTAAATGAAAATGATGACAGTATCTAATTTATGATATAACAATTAGTTTTATAATTAAACATTAAAACGTCTATGCGGTATGGTATGTACGTCTACACGCTTTGTTTTGTTTTTCGATTTCACACGACACATCACTATAGCCCATATGTTGACTTTCAACATCACAATTTCGCGCACTAGCACTCACTGTGAAAACACTAGGCTTACGGTTAGCCTTTCTTTGATCTAAATTTCACCAAATTATGTTGCGAAATCTCTAAGTTATGTTAAAAAAAAAAACGTTTTTTTTTCAAATTGTGTCTCCTTCTATATCTCACGAACGAATGAACCGATTTTTATTTTCAAACGACATTTGACGTCATTTTTTGAGGTTAAGAGCTGATTAGTTTATTGCAATCGCTCAGTAGAGCCATTTAAAAGTTATTCAAAATTTGAAAAAACAGTTTTTCAAAACTTTTATTTTTGAGATTTCTCAAAATCTACTCGTCCGAATCAGTTCATATTGTCACCAAATCTATTCCACATTGAGATCTTTAGAACTCAGCAAACCGCATCTCAGTCGATCAAGACGTTCAAAATTTATGATAGGTTTACACACACACACACACACACACACACACACACACACACACACACATACACACACACACACACACACACACACACACACACACACACACACACACACACACACACACACACACACACACACGCACGCACGCACGCGTGCACGCACGCAGGCACACAAGCACACACACACACACACACACACATAAAACTTGACCCTTAAATATATTTATATAGTTCCTATGCAATGTCGGTCTTCTCAGCACCACTCGTCTTAACAACTATCTGACATTAATTAAATAAATATAATTAAAAATGAAATTTTCGTTTTTACACTTTTTATCCCTTGAATTGTAAAAATAATAGTTTAAGTGTATTATTCAAGAAATTGCAAGTAATTATCACGTTACAAAGTAAGATTTCTTTAATAATTGTTGTAAATGTTATGCATGAAATTCTGGTAATAAATGAAATTGAATTGAATTGATTTAAACCCAAGGTAAAAGAAATATTAACATTGAGGACGGTAAAGCCTTACTTATTATCTTTTGTATTCAACTTCAACTAAGAGCTACAATGTATGACAATGCATCTATGTCCTCCTGTGTTTGCAGTTATTTGAAAGTGTACATGGGCTGCAGATGTTCCTTACCGTCATATGGATTCTAAGGCGTTGTCCTCAGTGACGCGACAAGGTTCGAGTATATCCAATAATATGTAGTTGTTTCTACACGCAGCTTACGTTGTTCGCGTTGATTACTCTGCGACAACAATAAGGTATAGGTTGCCTTGACTAGATGTCGCATTGCGATTTGCCATTTTTGTCGCTTATCAAGGACAATGGATAACATCGTTTATCTATCTAATATTATAGAAAATGTACAAGGTAATTTTTTTCAAAAGTACTTTAATAGTAGTATACTCATTATTGAATAACATTGATATCATTATTGAGAAACTAACGATAACATCCTCACCATATGGATGCTTGGCGATCCACCACTGTGCGATTTACTAGTTAACTTTCTCGTCCGATTTCTCTGTGATATCATCTACCACCGGCGCTGTTTCCGGACCAAAAGGGCGTAGGATTAAAAGGCTGGCAACCCACCTACAACTCCCTTGGTCTTGGAGTTGGTTAATGGGCGGCGTTCGACACTAACTATCGGGTGATCCATATATATTTGCCCTCTCTTCTGTAAAAATATAATATTTACATAATATTTTCAAAAGAAAAAATCTGTCGTTTACTCGTATAATACATAGAATAACTTATGTCTAGTGTATTTTTAATTGGTACGGCTACGTTTACTTAATGTTTTTTTTACTTATTTTTCAATATGTCTTTTACATTCACAGGTTTTACATCAAAGATGATTTAAAGAAAAGTTATTATTTTAATAGGTTACTAGGGTGAATAAACTCGTAACGTTAGGATAACAATAACGCATCATCAGAATTATTAATTTATTTTTTACACAAGTGGCATGATGAGATTCAAAACCTGGACACCACTCACAACTCACATGGTTTTTATTTACAACCGGTCGAGAATTTCTAAATAATAAACTTTCAAGTAGTAAGAGATAAAGACTTCATTAACTTTTAGCGTGGGGATATTTATATCTAAACCATCTTATGCTCTGAATTTCGTGTTTTATTCAATTAACGACTACCTTATTTGGGCTATGGTCTTATAATAATGTATTATTAAAAATCATGTTTCTTAGAAGGGTACGGTGGCCATTGTGAAATTCTTTCTTCTAATTTCATAACAGCGGAACAAAGTATCTTTGACAAGGCTTCAATTTGAGTTTACCATTGTAGGCGCGAGTCAATAGTAATGTCAAGAAAAAATTGTGAAATAATATATCTTTAACTCTTCGAAGTATTAAATATATATATATATATATATATATATATATATATATATATATATATATATATATATATATATATATATATATATGTATAACTTAATTATTATTAATTTAAATACAAACTTACATTATCGTTACGTAATACATTACTTAATGATTGCGTGACTCTTTATAATAGATACTACCTAATTTCAAATCAAAATAATTTTTGTCTCGATTTCAAATTAAGTAATTTTATTTTTATACATGGAATTCTTTTTTTTTTAAATAATTCACTTGTTTATCGATTAGCGTTATATTTGCATTGAATCTTTTACGTCATCATGGATACGTTATAAATTAGAATAATTATGGAATATGAGTACCGTCGTAGCAGAAACGCGGCACAAGCGGCACGCAATATCATCGATGTTTACGGAGCGAATACCAAAAATAAACGCACCACCTGTTATTGGTTTGCCCGCTTTCGTTCCGGAAATTTCGATTTAAAAATTGAAACCCGTGGTCTTTCGAAAATTTTTGTCAACAATGACGAATTAAAGGCGATTGTAGAAACTCATGGTACTCAACCTACTGCTGAATTAGCAGCAACTTTCAACGTTAGCATGAAAACAATATTGGTCTATTTGCGTCAAATTGGTAAGGTAATAAAGCTTTACAAATCAGCCAGCGTCAAGACGTGTCTGGCACTGCTCATTAGATACATAAACGACGGAATCTGAAACGGTATTGCTACTTGCGACATAAAACTGATTGTGTTTGACAATCGCAAGCGCTCAGCAAGCTGGTTGGATCCCGATTCAGCACTTAAACAATATGCCCTTAACGAAAACTTACATATAGAACAGTGATGGTCACTGTATAGTGGTCTAGCGTTGGTGTGATTCATCACAACTTCTTGCCAAAAGGGATGAGCATTTCTGTAGATGTTTACTGTGAAGAACTGAACAAAATGATTGAGAAGCTTGGGCTAGAACTAGGGCTTTACCTCTCTCTCAAGGGACCAAGGTAATACCGTCGGGTCTCTTGCCATCGTCTCTAAATATTCCGCAAGACTCTAAAACTGAGGAAATATTTATATAGACAAGAGCCCATCGGATGACTTCGTTCAAAAATCCGTTACAGGAAAACCTAACTGCACCTGTCTTACATGAAAGTCCGTGGAGCCCAAAGTCATCGACGCTGCTACTAGAGGGGCACTGGTCAGGTTGACAAATTGCCGCTCCTAGACTGATTCCTACGGCAATACGCAAGCTTTCCCCATCAAGCAATGTGCAACCACGTCGCACGTCTCCAACCAGCTTTGGTCAATCTCTCATCTTCACTGCTTCTGCAAGACAACGTGCGACCTCATACTGTATAATAGACGGTTTCCAGGTTACGAGTGCTGGAGTTGGAAGCTTTCCGTCATCCACAGTATTCACCAGACCTAGCAACTACAAAATACTACTTTTTCCATAATTTGGATAAGTTTTTAGCAGGGAAAATTTCAATACCTGAGAGGTAGTACAAACTACCTTTGAAAAATATGTTGTTTCCCGTCTAGCTGATTTCTTCAAGAAGGGCATGAATAAATTATCACTGCGTTGAAAAAGATGCATCAATTGCAAGGGCAACTTTGGTTAGTAAAAATAAAAAATATAGAAAAAAAATCACTTAACTTATTTCATAAAAACGGCAATTTCGTAAGTAAAGACTTAATATTATTAAATCTCACAACTACTGCTCTGTTTTCACTGTAAAGTCATGTTTGCGAACATTTCTGACAGTTCTATCAACCCAACCGCTCAAACGCGGTTATTGGCATTCGGATATAGATATGCACTTCTATATTTCGCAAATGAGCTTTATCAGGAAAAGATATTGCATGTTAGTGAACGCATGTACTACAAGGTTAGGACCCACAACTGCTTCTACAGGCTACTTTTACGTAACTTGTCTAAAAAAAATTCAAATAGTTGATTGCCAAGTCTAATGGTTTTGTGATTAGTTTGTTATGTCTGGCACTGAATTCAAGCTTTTGCGCCTATGCGTGCTTTTACTAATACTAATACTATATATCTTTCGCGACAGTCCTGAATTTTGGAAAAACAGACAGAGTATTAAACACAATTCTTAATTTTATTAACATTTTTCCAGTCGTGCGATGACGGCGTAATTTTCTTCCATTGTCACCACAATTTTATTTACTAGGGTATAAACGAGCACTTATAGACACTACATCATTCCAATCTATCTCAAGTAAGAATGAAAATGCAGACGCGTTTTCACCTCTGAGTACGAAGACGGCCTTGTTTCTATTGATTGAATCTACTTTTATGGATTTTATCATTAATTCATTTTATTTTTAATAGCCGTAGGAATGTACAAGCTAAATTGTGAATATGGTCTTTCTTACATAGGACAAACAAAACTATCTATAAAATCCCGCTTGAAGGAACATATAGCTGACGTGACGCACCGACGCTCTGGGAAGTCTACAATCTGTGAAAATGTCCAAGATCATGCTCACCACCGAAACGTCGGGAATTAAAAATAAGTTACAAATAATTCCATATAAATAGTTGTATTCAAAATTATTAAATCTTAAAATTGACATACTTTGTACTTCGTTTTCATATAAACGTAAACGTAAATAACGTTACATAATCTAACGTTTTATTTAATATTTTTCCGTTAGTGTACTCGATTTACAGCTAATTGCTAACTCGCTTGTGAATAATATAAAACGAACCTTTATAATTCGATATCATTATGATAGCGCTTTTTTAGTTCAAAGGTTTACGAGCTTGACTTATAATGGAAAACAATAACCTACTACAAACGATTTCTGATATGCCTAATCTAATATGACGGCAGTGTTAGTACAGTCAGCGTCAATAGGAAGGTAGCAGTCAAGGTGATCAAATACTTAGAGACATCCAAAGTGATCAATAATATTTATCCATCCAAAGTAGGCAAATTATTGTGATCACCAATCTTGCTCAAATATATCGGAATATATACAACGTCAGATATATGATTTCAGTCAAACCGTCCTTAATACAGTAATAAACAACGTCAATAGTAGCGAAGCAGTTAAAATACTCAAAAATGCGGGACACAACAGGAAAAATAACTTTATCTTAATACAATGGGGTGTAATTTATTTTGCAATAAGTTTTATAAAAAATATACATTATAAATCGTACTTCACATTAAATTATCAATGTTCCTTTTAATACAACTCAGTACTATTACTTCGCTTGCTCTTATTTTATGCTTGACGTCATTGACATGTTTTGTTCAGATTATTTTTATAAAATCATTTATGATGTTAATGTGTTATAATTGTTAGATTTCCCGTAAAACTCTAAACATTTTGTTGCGATAATTGATTTGGTTTTTCTTGGAACAACCATACAAAGAAATAAAAGGAAAATAAGTTTATTTGTGGGGATTTTCTATGAGTACCTATCAAAGAAATTAATTATCTTCAATCCTTTAAGCAGAGCCAAACAAAGCCTTCTTTGTCCTTATGTGGCTATCCAAGTAGAAAACATTGGAAACGAGATAGTGAAATTCGAAAGAAATAAAAAGTTATAATTTGAAAACAATAAATATTTTTAAGTCAAATAAGTACAGATATTCAGTAATAGACATTTATCACCAACAACATCATCAACAGGTGTTCAGTATTATTATTATATTCAGTATTTAGCATATTATCTTTCTATTAACTGGAGTACGTCATTAACCTATAGAGAATTACAGTTCAGACAATATGCACTTGAGACTGCACCCTGGCCTAGTCCTTCGGTGGGTCAGGGAATTATTTTGTTGTCTGTCAGAAAGAGAAGGCGTTTTAGTTAGGTATGTTATGGATCCTTTTAACCTAAAATAATTTATAATTTTATTTTTTACACTTTCCGTATACTACTAATATTTTTATAAAACATTGCGTCTTTTTGTGTAAGGGGAGAAATACGAAGAACCTAAATTCTAATTCCGCTGGCACGGATGAAATTGCTCAATTCAAGTCTTTTAAATATAATCAGCATTTAATTACATCATGCATTATTTCCGTTCTATCACTAAAATACCCTAAAGTGAGAATCATTATTAGTTTTGCTTAAAAAATATTAAAAATTAAGTCACATTGGGATTGGGAGGCAAAATGATTTGGGGGAACTGAGTTATTAAATTAGCAACAATATTAAAGAATGATTGAGGTTATGCTTCTCTCTGGGGCACGAGTGCTTTATCATAATAGTGTTTATACTAAAAAATAACGCTATTTTAACGTCCATGACTGCAGTAAAGTTTCAACCTATGTAAAGAGTACTTCCCACGGCTGGGCGTAGGCCTCCTTGCTGTGGGGGTTACGAAGCGATTTGGCCACTTCGTTCGTTGTTTCGGTGCGTGGTGGTAAAATTTAGATTTGTATTTAAATTAATTAAAACGTTACCACCACAGTAGAATTTTCTCCTGTATCGTGGGCAGTTTATATACATAAATTTCACAACAAATTGTTCCGTGCAGAATTCGAACCCGCGGCCCTCAACGCTCAATGCGAAAATCGCCTCCACGATACAGGAGGCAATCTACTGTGGGATAATGTTCTTAAAACCAGAAAAAAAACATGAAAAAATATCTTTACTTTTGTAAATACAATATATTATATTATATTTGAACACATATTACGAATTACCTATACAAGATTTTGAATTAAATCAAATATATATATAGCTTATATTAAGCTGAGGAAATTATGTGCATAAGTTTGAAAAAAAAACAACCATTTTTAAAATTTTCGTCTCTATTTCCCTGTCCGTCTGTCCATCTTTCTGTTAGGGCTAATCTTTGGTATTTCTGATCGTCTACATCTTATTCGACAAACTTTAAGAAAAATTCATAAGTAGTTAATAGATCCTATCCAGGCAAAACCGGGACATTTAGCTAGTTATAAATATTTATTTAAATTTAATATTTAAAATTAAACTCATTTTATCACTAGTAATAACAATATTTTAGTTTTTATCTCAAATGCATTCTGTCATATTTGAAGTAAGTCAAAGTCATTTTAATGTTCTTTGGTTAATCGTAGTTATAATATCCTAATTTTTTAATTCTCTGATTGTATTGCTCATAATTAACTACATACTTATAATTAAAACAATATGAATTCATATCGTATTAACCATGAAATGAAATATAGAATTGTTCACCTGAAAGAAGAAGCCGTCTCTGTAACAGATATTATAAATGTAATGAACTAGGCATATACAGTTGACTTTTGTTCACCGTGCTTTTGAGATTTCTGTTACATTTACATAGGTTTAATTCTAACGATAATTTTGTTTTTAGACAAATACTGTATATCGTTCGATTGAGCGAAGGCATCGCCAAAATCACGTAATGTCAAGACGCCCACGTCGAACCGGCGTCGAAGAACACAGAAGAATAGTACAACGAGCTATAAACAATCGCTTTGTTAATTCACGCCATTTATCAATTGAATTCGGTTTATCGCAGAGTACAATAAGGCGACGGTTTCATGAGCAAGGTGTTCATTACAGAATACCTGCAAAAAAGCTTAAACTTACATCGACGCACAAATCACAACGCTAACAATTTGCATAAAACTATATAAACTACAACTTCGAAAATGTCATTTTTATAGATGAAAAAGTATTTTGCTCATCTGCTTGTGGTCGTTTATCTTTATGGAGAATTAATAACACCAGATACTACGATGAAGAAATATAATTACTAATAACAGAAGTGGCCGAATCACATTGTGTTTTTGGGGGTCAAACAAAATGGTCCGGGAGAACTGATCGAAGTTGGTGGAAGATTAAACGGGCAACAATATGAGGAGCTCATTGAGAAAGTGCTATTGCCAACAATCAGAGTATTTTATCTGAATGAGTGTGAAAAATTGTATTCATTCAAGATAATAGCTCTGTCTACAACTGCGGGATAGTTCAGTATTATTTAAGCGAAAATATAAACTTCGAGCGAATCACTATTCCTGCTCACAGTACGGACTTAAATCCAATAGAAATCATGTGGGGGAAAATGATACAACTTTGGGATAATACTGAAATAAGGTCTATCGGAAATTTAAGGCGACATGTTCTAAAACCATGGGAATCCATGAGAGGAAGTAATTTTTGTTACAATACGGTGTGATCAATGCGTCAACGGCTTATGCCGTAATTGATGCCGAAGGAAGATAATATACTCGTTTCTAATTTTACTTTCTTTATATATTGTGTTATTATATACTTTCAATATATCTAAAATAAAATAAAATAAAGTTAAATTGTTTTGTCAGTTTACAATGCGAAAAAAAAATCGTTGGAATTTATCAAATTATTTCATTTTTTATTCGTGGGGGCTATGCTCAGCAGTGAACTTTTTATTGGCAGTAATAATTCCAAGAAAAGTCCATTTAACATGCTATGCTATGCTGTGCCGGTAGTTAATGGTGTGCCCATTAACTACACTACGCTTGAAGTTATTGACGAATATGTTTCTTTATTATTCTTTTAAATCAGGTCATTCGACAGATCTTTGTAGGGCAGCGTTCGAGACATGCGACACATTCTTGTTTATCTTTTCAATTTTTTTTCTGTGATAGATTGTAGTTATATTATGGTTGTAGCAGAAATAGATCGGTTCGACCGGGGTAGGACCACGTTTTCACAGAATACCAGCGTAAAATGACTTCTTAATACTGCTGTATTGTGAGTGTAGAGAACCGGAGACCCTTTTTACTGGAAACGAAGTATTTAATCCCAGTCTTCAGTGATGATAACGCATCTGCATTGTGATTCTTAATTATTGATAAACGTAGGTGTCTATGGGCCACAGCATCCACTTACCATCAGGCGGACTGTGTGTTTATTTGTCACCTTTTTTATTTAAAAATCCCAACAAACGTGTGTTGTCACAGTCTCTATTTGGATTCCAACGGATGGATGATCCGCAACTTGGTAGTTAGGTATTTTAAGCACTTGGCCTAGTGGCACACACTATATCCGAATATTTATGTTCCCACAATACTATCGGTTAACTTTTCCATACCCATGCCCGATACCCGTTAGGTTAAGAACAGTACAGTGTACTTTTTATATGGAGTGTAGATAGATAAATTTTGATACTAAAATCTTTTTGCTCATTTGGTATTTTCCGAAATTATTTGAAAGTCTCTTGAAGCGTGATCAAATTAAATTGGAAGGAATATTTTAGCTTAAAGATGATAAATGTTGATGAACACAAATTCCTATGAAAAAAAATTATAGCGTAAATTACTATTTAAATCACAGCTTTAAATAGTTATTTTTCTAACATTTAGCTTCAAATTTTAATACCTTCGATACTGTTTTTTTTTTTATAAATAACATGAATATTTATTTATATCAACCTTATTACTCCACTACAACAGTATCACAAAGACATATTTTCCTACTTGTCCTTATAGATGGTGTAACTACGCTCCTCCTTCGGTTTAATCAGCATCAAAGTCAAAATTTTATATAAAACAATTTTATTGAAATAAAAATAAAGATATCATTTTTATCTGATTTAATTTTATTTATCAATGTAACATTATTTTAATTAAAAAAATCCTGTATTTTCTTGCTGTTGTGTTAAATGCATGTATTGAATTTTAAAATTATTCAAAATACAATCTTGTATCATCAAGATAAAATTTCTTTTCCTAAAGTGTTCCAAATTTTTGAATACTTTGACTGCTTGGATACCATTGGCGTTCTGTTTGTTACTATAATATTGAACGGTTTAAATGATCGCATATATTTGACGTTGTATGTGTTCCGATATATTTAAGCAATATTAATGTTCTCAATAATTTGACCACTATGGATAGTTGAATATTTATGATCACTTTGGATGTTTCAAAATATTTGACCACCCTGACTGCTCCCATATATCTGACGCTGACTGTACACCGTATTGATAACAAAATTACCCGACAAACGTTTTATATTTATTAAATTGTAAATTTTATTATATTTCCTATTCAAATGATGTACAATCTCGCAATTTTTACTGTCGTATACAAAGATTCGCAAGTACTGACCCGATTAAAATATTCCTCTAAATTATTTCACAACGTAGTGGCTGTGTTGAGAACTCACTGCTCCATATTAACATCCAACATGGGTGTCGTAAGGGACGACTTAGAGAAATGAAACAAGGAATGAGTAGCGGCATATTCTTGGTAACACCTACTAAGAAATAATTAAAAAAACTGCTACGGCGACAAATATATATAGATAGGACTAACATATAGAGAAAGACAAATATATAAAGACTTTTAAGGCTTTTAAGTATTATAAGTAGCGGTTGCTTCCTTTGCACGGGTGAATCCTTTATCTTTAAAACAACGCCAGCTATCTGAACTAACTCTAAATATATGCCATCTAGGGACCGAATCAAAGACTCACAGACATTTACATCAAAATTAGTCCTATCGTTTACTAGGAGCTCAGTGACAAAAACACGTAAAATCAAAATACACACATATGTATATAAAATTGACACACACACACACACACACACACACATACACGCATATATATATATATATATATATATATATATATATATATATATATATATATATATACGACTATATACGACTAGGTTACCAAGTTCGTTACGACATATCATTCTTCTTTTATTTTGCAGTTAACATAAGTAGGTTAAATAATAGTATACTCATGTAGCCCCAGTGGTGAAATGTTACAAGATAATATGATGTTTTTGATTTTTAATATCGTAATGAATTTCTCCACTACGTCGATAAAAAATGTAATATTAATTTTATATGTGATAAAAACCTTTGTAGGTTTTTGAGATATTGGCCTAAGGTACTTTTTAAAAGAAATTAATGTAAAAAGCAATTAAGGGTTTTTTTTTAAACGAAGAGTTGTTAAAACGGCATCCATTAGTTTTATGCATACAAATGAAATATTTATGGCCTCTTAAATGCAGTTGTACTATGGCTGTAAAAATAGCACGTTAAGAGGCAATAAAGACGTAATATTATTATTTTATTTTTTCATTCTAAACACAAATTTTTAAATAGTGCTTTATTGCTGCGTTAGGTTGGTAAATGAGCAGTATGACTTTGTCGAAAAATTTGACATAAAAATAAAGAAAAAACAACAATTAATAAATTATTTTTCATCTTTTATATAATTAATAACATTCATCATTCTCTAAACCATTTCCCATTATCTGGTGTCGGCGCAGTAAATCTTCTTGTTCGATTCCTCTCTATCAGCCGTCATTTCCATACTTACTCCTTTCATTCTCATATCACTCTTCACACAATCGATCCATCTTTTATTCGGCCTTCCTCTGCCCGTGTATCCCTCCACATTCATATTCAACACTCGTTTTGTGACATGACTTTCATCCCTCCGCATCACATGCCCAAACCATGCCAATCTGCTTCCTCTCACCTTTTCTACCACTGGCGCTACTTTCAAGCTTCCTCTTATATACTCATTCCTTATCTTATCCATCCTTGTCACACCACACCTCCATCGTAACATTCTCATTTCATTCGCATGCAATCTATTTTCATCCTTCTTCTTGACGGCCCAGCATTCACTTCCATAAATGACAACAGGTCGGATGGTCGATTTGTAAATTTTCCCCTTCAGCCTTATTTGCATTCGGGGATCGCACGTTGTGGCTGTGACCTGTCGCCATTTCATCCACCCTGCGTTAATCCTATGCTGCACAGCTCTATCTATTTCGCCGTCGCCTTGAATGAGGGAGCCGAGGTACTTGAAATCTGAGCAGGTAGGCAGTATAGCGCCATCCAACGACATGGGTACAGAACTGGAAAGACCGCCGAAATCACAGAACAGATATTCGGTTTTGGATCTGCTGATCTTCAAGCCAACACTTTCCAGCCTCTGTTGCCACCCCGTCAGTCTGCTCTGTACCTCGATGCCCTCTTCCCCGACAAGCACGATGTCATCGGCAAAGAGCATGCACCAGGGTGCCTCATCCTGCAGGTCCGACGTCAAAGCGTCCATAATCAGTAGGAAGAGGTAAGGGCTCAATGCCGACCCTTGGTGCAGCCCTACAGCCACACCGATACTGCCCGTAGTTCCCGCGGCAGATCGTACACATGTACGGGATGCTCTGTACATAGCACGGACTAACCTCACATACTTCCCAGGTATACCTTTCATCTTTAACGCCCACCACAAAACCTCACGGGGAACCCGATCGTACGCCTTTTCAAGGTCGACAAAAACCATGTGCAGATTTTTATGCACGCGCTTGTACTTTTCGCACAATTGACGTAATGCGAAAATGGTATCTGTCGTACCTCGACCGGGCATGAATCCGAACTGGTTTTGTGTTATCTCACACTCTTCTCTCTGTTATTCTTTCCCAGACTTTCATCGTGTGTGACATGAGTTTTATTCCCCCGGTAACTGCTGCAGTTTTGAACGTCTCCTTTATTTTTAAAAATGGGGACCGGTATACTACTGCACCATTCCTCAGGTATTTGTTCTTCCTGCAACAATTTACCGAAAAATAAACTCAACCACTTCCATCCATCCGCACTCAGCAACTTCCACACTTCTACTGGTATTCCATCTAGGCCGACCGCCTTCCCATTCTTCATATTCCTAACAGCCATTTTTACTTCTTCCACACTAATTTCTCTCACTAAGCCCATATTCACTGGTGGGTTTTCAAGCATACCATTCCATTCATCCTCCTCATTCATCAATTTCTCAAAATACTTCTTCCATCGCTTCTTTATACTTTCATCGTCAGTCAAAATCCTTCCAGAATCATCTTTTATACATTTTACATGTGGAACTTCTCTTCCATTCCTTTCTCTCGCTCTTGCAATTTGAAAAAGTCGTTTTTGACCTTCGGGGATTTCAAGGGACCGATATAATTTATCTTGCGCCTCCGCCCTACAAATAGCAACTTCCTTCTTCGCTCTCTTCTTACATTCTTTATACGCCCCTCTCTTACTTTCTTTTATGGATTCATTCTGTTCTTCTACGCTCTGCCATTCTTTAAAGGCATTTTTCTTTTCTCTCAAAACTTCTCTAATACTTTCACTCCACCACCACCCATCCTTATCTATTATACGCTTCCCTTTTGTTTCTCCTAACATCTTCCTTGCCACACTTCGGATACAATCAGCCATTTCCTTCCAGCACTCATTCACACTCATTCCTTCCATATCACCCATCTCTATCATCTTGTTTACAACTAGCTCTCTAAATTCACTTGCAAACTCCTCCTTATGCAACAAATGCCACTTTATTTTGGGTGGGGGACGATTCTTATGTTTGTTGAGGCGAACAGTTAAGCAGATGTCAGCCAGCAGAATTCGGTGCTGGGATACTAAGTCTTCACCTGGTAGCACTTTGCAGTTTTTTACACTCTTGATTTGGTTCCGTCTTATCAGAAAATAGTCGATCTGTGTCGCGTGGTGGCCACTTTTATAAGTAACAAGATGCTGATCTCGTTTTTGGGACCACGTGTTTACTACAGCCAGGTCGAAAGCACATGCTGCTTGCAGAAGAACTTCCCCCTCCCGGTTCCGCACTCCGTACTCCGATCCACCGTGTACTCTTTCATACCCGTCATTCACTCTCCCTACATGTCCATTAAAATCTCCTCCCATATAAACATCCTCACTCTCAGGTATTCCCATCATCATACAATCAAATTCCTCCCAAAACTTCTCTTTCACACTCTCTTCACAGCCTGTTTGCGGAGCATACACACTTACAACATTCACTACTTTGTTTTCAGTCATTAATTTAACAACCATCATTCTGTCATTTACTCTTTTCACATCTGTCACTCGTTCTTTCATTCCACTATCTAACACAACTCCTACTCCATTTCGCTTCCCATCACTTCCACAATAATAAAACTTGTATCCTTCCCCAATCTCTCTTGCTTTATTGCCCTTCCATTTTGTTTCCTGCAAACAGGCAACATTCACTCTTTGTCGTTTCAAAACATTTGTTAACTCTCTTCCTCTTCCAGTCATCGTACCTACATTCCAGCTTGCAAACCTCACTCTGACATTCTTCTCTCTCCGGGTTCGCCTCTTACGTCGCACCCGCTCCGTAAGGTGCGACAACCCTTGCCCACATCCCACAGGAGCCGGGTGCTGCCCCTGCACGTCGCCTGCGGGTTACGCCCTAGCCCTGTCATATATCCCACAACTCGTACTATTCATAGGTTTACTGCATGGGATTTGGCAAAAGTTTTACAGTCGGCCGCCTGCCTGACACCAACCCTCTTTGGGTATGCTATTGTTGGTAGAGGAAACTACCATTTTGTGAAAAGGAAAAAGAAGGTTGGGGGTACGAGCGTAGGTGTAAGGATACTGTTATCTCGGCAGGAAAGGTATGAGAATAACAGTAGCTCGGGGAGCCGGGGTCGCGTACCCGTATTCCATAACAGGATCACCGGAAAGGTAGACTAGCATGAAAACCCCCTGACGGTCCTATCCTATATAATTAATAACATTATAAATTGTAATATACTTTTGAAGTAATCTCTGGATTTTGAGAATTAATAGGGGTGGGCTCAGAATATGCCTGTCAAAAATAATTTAAGCTACTTAAATTCTTTGTATATATAGTTCTTACATTATTTATATTGGACGCTTGGACGCTTGGTTTAAGCTAACTTACTGACTTCAAAAACAACAAATTGATTTTAATGTACATTATGGTAAATACTATGTATGTACATTAGTGACTGCCTCGTTGGTCTAGTGATTGTAGTAGTGTGACTGCTGATCATGAGGTCCCGGGTTCGAATCCCAGGTCAGGCCAATAAAAAACTATTGAGTTTTTCCGTCAAGAAATTCTCAGTAGTTGCCCGGAGTCAGGAAGTTGGCGGTGTCTCAACTCCGTGCTTCGAAAAACACGTAAAGCCGTTGGTCCTGCGCCTGATCTCTCTCCCGTCGTGTTGGTTTACCGTCCCTTTGGATTATGAGAGTGAGGGAATAGAGAGTGCACCTATGCATTATAATCCTGGCCTGCGCCGATGGCTAGCCTCCGCTGAGGCAGGCCGCCGTGGCCGAAATTCCGTCTGGAGGACATTATTATTGTGGTAAATACATAAAATAAAAATAAAAACCAACACAGACGTTAATACTACCATCTATTAAAATCTAGTATGTTACGTAAAAACATTGCTTAATACACTTAATATTCTGCGTTTAAGTT
>CAJQZP010001445.1:0-5000 GCA_907164705.1 Parnassius apollo | reverse complement strand
GCTTTGTTTTTTATGTATGTTTAACGATTTCAATGATTATTTTTCATTTAATTCTTACACAGCCACTACATAGCAAGTTATTTATTCTCGTATTACTGAGGCTTGCAATTAGTAAAGTAAGTAAAGTTACAGCCTATATACGTCCCAATGCTGTGCACAGGCCTCCCCTCATTTCTGAGAGGGTTTTAGGGCAAGGAAGTGTCTGCCGTGCTGCCCCAATGCGTGTTAGCGAACTTCATATGTCTTCGAAATATTTTTTTTCTTATTCCTCAGACATGCAGGTTTCCTCACAATATTTTCTTTCACCGCTGAGCACGTGGTAAATCAGCACTTAAAATTGCAATTAACAATTTCATTGGTGCCGGCGGAGATCGAGCCCGGGTTACTCGCGTTCTGTTATATTTACAGCGAACGTTAACCATCTGAGCTACTTCAATTAACTACGGTATTATTGCAGCTATACTGTAATATGATGGTAGTCATAAAAATCCTAAATATTTAAAAGACGGTGGGCTCTATTTATGCGCAGGTGGCGCCGTTAGAGTAACCGCCTTTTCATCTATATCTCCCGGTAAACAGCAATGCACCCACCGCGCTGTTTTTTTAATTACGAGCAGCTTCTGCACAGAATACGAAATGCAGCTCAAAATAATAAAAAAATAAACTTTGTTTGCCAGCAGTGCATCCAATGATTCAACGTATAGGGAAGGCTTTTGTTTGTTCAGTTTTTGTCATCTGATATGTTGTAATCATAATTAATTAATATAAAAGTTTAATAACTTTTTAAGTTTTTTAGGTTTAGTTAGGTAGTTCAGTTAATATTTATATTGATTTTGTTAAATAACAATGTTGCATGCACAATTTAATAAATAATAAATTTTATGACACTTTGAAGATTTTGAAAGCGATCTAGTAACGTTATAATTTTATCATTTTTTATTATATTTTACCACGCAATGTATATTGATTTTAGAAATAAAAGACTACGACTATCATTGTAGTGTATTATGTACAGTTTAATATTATTATAGTTCAGTTATAGTATGGTATAGTTACTTACTCAAACTCATGTTTGAGAGAGTAATTGTACTTCGACCTGCGTTAATTTGAAATAAGCTAAATCAGAAACTCAGAACCTTGAAAGCTGCGTTATTTCTTTTTTACAAAAGCTAGATTGGAATTAAAGCTCAAATTATCGTGATAATTATGATGATTGTAATATTGGATCTAATTTGTATCTATAAAATCTTGTATGAATACTCTATACATATTTTACATGATGGAATAACAACGAAACACATCGATTTAGTTTGTTTTTCCCGGCTGTAAAAGGATCCACGCGTGTATAATATACAGTTTTTACTAATTATAAACCAGTGCTCAGGTGGCTCAGGATCGCGCTTTGCATTCCTTGTAGGATACCAATATTTAGCAGTTAACTTGTGATGTGCTGTAATGATGATGATGATGATACGCCAGTTTTTGACTATAATCCCTCTTGGTGGTAAGTGGTAATGAAGTCTTAGAAGGTAAATCACTCTGCCAAAGCCTATTAACCCTTGCGAAACGCCAATAACGAGGAAACATTAAAGGAAAATAACAACAAAGTGCGAAGAACCGCCTTCAGCCTGCTTGGTTGGTAAATTATTGTCTGTATAATATGCAGTGCTATAATGAGTAACAAAAATATAATAACAACGTTTTTATAGAAGTAAGCGTGAAAAATGAGGGCATAGTTCACCTGACGGTAAGTAGTTGATGTGGTACATAAATAACTATATCTTCGATTAAGAATAAAAATGCTGTCTGACGGCTCCGTGGCACAGTCGCATAGCAATAAGTTGCAACGCTAAGGGCCGCGAGTTAGATTCCCGCACTGAATAAGTAAAAGAAATATCTAGTGGGGTCCACGCTTTGTTGGTTCAAACAAATATGATTGCTCTTATTGAGAGAGTTTTGCATGTCTCTCTATAAGTGCAGCCTGTAAAGGGAATACACGCAACTTGCCTATGGAGCCCTTCGGATCCTGTACAACAATGCGTTCCGATTGCTGATGGGGCTCTCCCATCACTGCAATGCATCAGCGATATTTGCTCCAGCACATGTACATAGTTTCTACGCAGTTATATGCGTAAAAGAGCGGCATCGCTGGTGCTCAGGGTTAGGGCGGGCCCCTGCGGCATTCTTAAAATTATAGGTGACAGAGTGAACTGCCAGCAACTAATTGACTAATGGACATGTGCATTATGTAGCATTAAGTAAAAATTAATAATTTAAATGTATATATCCGTATATAGGTAGAGTATTTAATTTTTTTAATAATAATTATATTTTTAAAATGTAACGTAATAATGAGTCTTGAATACTTGAAATTAAATAATAATAACCAAATATTCTGTGGTAGATGCTATAGGTACGGTATATTTAGTGTCTATAGCATTGAGTCATTAGTGCAAATAATACCCCAAAAGGACGGACAAGTTTTTTTTGTGGAGTTTAATCTATAAATAGTTAAATTCTTCTCAGTTGAAATAAAAATGTAAGAAGCAATGATAATATTTAGAAATAAATAATGTTTTATTTATTTCTAATTATCACCGTCATCGTTACAGTCTTTCACAAGTCCACTGGTTAGGGAGAGGTACAGGCCTTCCCAAAGGAATTTTACAAAACACGGACTTGAGCCATCTCCATTTTTCAGCCAGATCTATTGACTTCTATAAGACCAAATGTCTTACCGTAGTTACTCGGAGGATACTTGGTATATGGATAACTGTTCCAAGGATTCTGCCATACAAGAACCTTTTTTCCCCATTTTACCACCGGTTATCATACTATTGTGGGCAGTATATACTATATGGTAGAACCGTTGCAGCGGTCAGACCATTTTTCCGTCCGGCTTTTTATACGAATAATATCACCAAAATATACTTTTATTTACGTTAGCACAAAGTATCCACGGTAATTCTTGGATTGACTTGCTTTGACTTTCTAAGCGGTGAACCACTATGCGTTGCCAGTTCAATTATAAATATTAATGTAATAGTTTAAGAAAAAATACTATATGTGTAAAAATATTAATTTTGTGACAGATCCACTAATCTAACAAATAACTACTCTTTTAAATAATCTACTAATATTTAAATAAAACATTTCTAAATTTTATATAAAACTTCATAATTTTAAATCGTTAAGTAATTCATTACTTACTTTTTCGTTTTATCATTTTGAAGAATCATCAGTATTAAAATTTTCGCATCGTAATGTTGAACATTAAGCATAAAGCATCCGCTATTAAATATCTATTTGTATCGCTAAATGCCTAAGGTCTTCGAAATACGAAATTCAGGTTCTAGTCTATTGTGTACATTCAGAACAAAGGAAATGGCATAAATAAACGTTGAAGCTGCGATAGAGTTTTGCTTTGAGTTGGGGTTTGTTTTGTGTGGTCGTTACATATTGTTGTTTATTTTTACACAGTAATATTTTGAAAAAATATTCTACATAGAAATTAGATTTTCGCACATTGTTCCTATTTTAAAACGGTATTAATATTGAAACCAATTATTATTTTATTTAAATTAAAAGTAAATAGTAAAAGCATATTTTTCCTATTGACTTTTCATTACAACAAGTCTAAACAAGTCTAAATTATTAAATGCGTTTTGTAACATTTCCGATTTGTATGTATTTATGTTCGCTTCTTTGTCCACCTACAACATCTAAATTAGTCCCTGGATTTTATCAAATGGTACCGTAATCGATTCATCATTTTAATTGCGTCGGTAACACGTGGGAATAGCTTCATGTACAATGTAATTATTATTATCTGTGCCCAAAGAGCACGAATAATTATAAAAACCCATAATTAAATTTTAAGTCTAATGTAATGCTATAAAGTTTAGAGCACTTGTTTATTGAATAATATAGAAAAAAAATATGTCTATTGTCTTTGAATGTGACAAATAGTAAAATACGATTTATGTTTTTTTTTAATATTTGTTTATTTATTTATATATTTTAATCAATACTTTTGCTGTTAATATTTAAATAATTCAATAGAAGCGAAAATTTGCTATAAAAGCAATATTCGGCTGTTTTTCGTCGCCACCATTTAAGAATTTTACATTAATTTGTGGAGTATTTTTTATATTTAAGGATAACATTTAATTAACTAATTTAGGGAAACGAAACAGGAGATAGGTAGCAGCGTCTTCCTAATAAATACTCAAAGTAAGTAAAAATGGGGTTGCCATCCCGCGTACCAGCGTGGCAACTATGAAATAATATGAGGCAATATGCCTTCTATGTGACAATATATGAGGGCGGCCTATGCTCAGTACTGGAATTTTGATAAACTGTAACGGTAAACGGTAACTAATTTAAAGGATAGTTTAATTTTAACTTTACCAAAAATATACGTTCAATAAATACTTTTACGTAATCTCATCACTATAGCTATTTATAGGTTATCATGTGAGAGTTTTCTTCGAAACTACCCATTCGTGCTTCAGTTATAAATTATAATACAACTGCTGTAGGACACTAGAATGTAAGCATAGGGAGCCAATATTATTATAGGCCCCCGCAGGTCATTATAGTCTGGCAGTCAACTTTATACAAAGACGCGTACCAACTTTCGAGACTAACACGAAACATGACACATCCTGTACATGGGATAAGATGGTAAATAAACACGATCGGAATTCGGTGGAGGTCAGGTAGGAACTGCTAGTATGGAATTTTTTCTATGGCACTGTTGAATGTAGGTCTCTCCCAAGGAATGCCAAAAAGCATGATCCTGAGCCACCTGCATCCATCGACTTTTTACATCTCATCCGCCAGCACTAATGAAATTGTTAATTCAAATTTTAAGACCGATATAGTATTACGTGCTCGGCGGTGAATGGAAAAATTATGAGGAAACATGCATATCTGAAAAAAAATGTGAAGTCCTCCAATACACATTGGGGCAGTGAGGCGGTGCTCATAATACCTCT
>CAJQZP010001444.1:0-164462 GCA_907164705.1 Parnassius apollo | reverse complement strand
GGACAGAGCGAGTGCATTGTACCGCATATATAAGTGTAGAAGCATTATTAGATACAGTCCACTTAGATTAATAATTCGCGCAATAGGTTTAAGGTTCGACCGGGGAACTAGACTTCGGCAGCCTTAAACACGTGGCTGTCATTAACGAATATATAAGAGAAGGTTACATATCACTCGTGGCTTCGAAATTAGATAACTATGAAGACACACCGTCGTATTTCATACCACACCACGGGGTCATTAGGGAGGACAAACTTACATCTAAGTTACGTGTAGTGCTCGACGCTAGTGCTAAAACTAGCACTCACCTGTCGCTTAACGATATCCTCTATAGTGGGCAAAATTTACAGGGCAGTTTATTTAATATAATAGCCTTTTTTCGTTTGTTTAGTATAGCACTATCCGCCGATATTCGCCAAATGTTTCTTTGCATAGGGTTCCGTGAATGCGACCGTAGACTCCAACGCATTTTATATCGTTTCAACCCAAAGGAACCACTAATGGTGTTTGAATTTAACCGCGTTTGTTTTGGTTTAAAGTCGAGCCCATTTCATGCGTTACGCACGGTGAAACAGCTCGCCCACGATGAAGGTCCCTCTTATCCTAAAGCTAAGAGGGTAATTGAGAGCGGATTATATAGGATGATTTTGTATACTCGGTCGATAGCGTGGAGGAGGCCACCCTAACCACCGCCGAGGTTATAAGGCTCATGAAATCGGGTCAATTCGATCTTGTGAAGTGGACTAGTAATTCGCGTCCGGTTTTAGATACAATCCCACTATCACACCGTCTTTCGGCGATAAAGGAATTCGACGATTCCGATACACACAAGGTGCTCGGTCTGTGTTGGTCACCAGAGTCCGACGTGTTTAGCCTTAAGGTAAATCCGCCCGTAGAGAAATGCACAAAGCGCACAATACTGTCATGCGTTGCTAAATTATGGGATGTCATGGGTTTCGTAGCTCCAGTGGTATTATACGCTAAGCTTTTGTTTAAACAACTTTGGTTATTTGAATGCGATTGGGATGATTTGCCACCTGACAGCATTGCTCGTTTGTGGCAGCGCTTTAGAGAGGAACTTCCTTTACTATGAGAAATTAGAATACCGCGTCATATAAACGTCGATAGAAATAGCGTCATAACGGTCGTTGAGTTTGCAGACGCCAGCGAGAAGGCTTACGGGGGCGTTGTATATTTCCGCGTTCAGAATAATGGTAGAAATTCGATTAGCCTCATTAGTTCTAAGTCGAGAGTCTCCCCCCGTAAGGTTGTCTCTCTGGCGCGCTTAGAGCTTTGCGCAATATTAGTACTCACCAAGCTTATTACCGCAGTTATCAGCGCATGTAGGGATAGAGTTCACATAGAAAGGATATTTGCCTTTTCCGACTCCACCGTCGCCTTATGTTGGGTTCATTTTTCACCTCACCGTTGGGATACGTTTGTCGCGAACCGAGTGGCCAAGATCCAAGACGAGTTAGGAACGCGGAACTTTTATCACGTATCCGGTACGGAAAACCCTGCCGATTGTCTATCCCGGGGACTCACCCCGATGCAAATAATGGACCACCCGCTTTGGTTCCATGGACCTTCTTGGGTTCACTTGGATCCCTCACAATGGCCGATAACTGATTTCGAACCTTCGTCAGTGTCACAACCGCCGGAAGAGAAGAGACACGCTCTAGTGGCGAACGTTTCGAGCGAGGTTTCTCCAATCATTGCTTTGGCGAACCGCTTGTCCTCTTGGTCGAAATTATTGCGTAGCGTAATTTACGTTTGTCGATTCGCGAAGCTTTTACCGCGACGTTCGTATGTCTTAGCGTCCGATTACAACTATGCCGAGTCGCTAGTATTACGTGAACTTCAACGTGCGCATTTTTCTGAAGAAATTACAAGATTACAATCGAATAGAGCTTGTAGTCGCGCCTTTCAACGCCTTAAGCCATTTTTACAGGATGGGATTGTAAGGGTAGGTGGACGCTTGTCCAACTCGAAGTTGAGTTTCGACCAACGGCACCCTATAGTTTTACCGCGTAAAGACCATATCATGAACTTATTAGTCGATTACCATCATAAATTGAACTCGCACGCTGGCCCCGACTTGTTGATGTCGATTTTGCGTCAAAATTATTGGATTCTTTCTGCACGTAGTTTAATACGCAATCGGGTGCACAGATGTATAGTTTGCTTTCGGGCACGCCCCAAGCCGTCATTTCCGGAAATGGCGGAACTTAGATCTTGTAGAGTAATACAATCGGTAAAGCCCTTCACGCACACCGGGTCGGATTTCGCTGGTCCGTTTAAGGTCACGCTCACTCGCGGGCGTGGTATAAGATCCACAAAGGCTTACGTCTGCATTTTCGTATGTCTAACTACTCGAGCGGTGCATATAGAACTCGTTGGTGATCTAAGCACAACAGGCTTTATGGGTGCATTTAAAAGATTTCTATCCCGTAGAGGCCCTGTAAGTAAATTATATTCGGATAACGGTACGAACTACGTCGGTGCAAAACGTATTCTATCGGAACTACATAAGCTCTTAGCTAGCAAGTATTATAATTCGGAGTTCGCTCACATTCTAGCCGAGAACCGCATTGAGTGGTCTCTGAACGTCCCAGCCGCGAGTCATTTTGGAGGCAATTGGGAGACCAATATTAAGAGTCTAAAGAGTCACTTATACCGAGTAATAGGAGATCAAATTTTGTCCTTCGAAGAGCTAAGTACGGTGCTCGCTCAAATTGAATGCGTAATGAATAGCCGCTCACTTTGTCGGACGTTGTCTAGTGACCCCTCGGAACCGCTGCCTCTAACTCCAGCACATTTTTTGAATTTAACGCCTTTAAAGTATGTGCCCGCCGCAGATATGGATGAGAACAGACTTAGCATTTCCGCACGCCACAAATTATTAGACCGGTTAGTGCAATCGTTTTGGAAACGATGGAGGATGGAATACTTGCATACTTTGCAGTCTCGGCAAAAATGGAACACAGCGACTGAGCCTTTAGCTGTAGGAACTGTAGTTGTGCTCACTAAGGAGAATGCGCCGCCTCTCCATTGGCCGTTAGGAATTGTCGAAGAGGTCTTTCCCGGTTCCGACGGAGTAATTAGGATAGCTCGCGTTAAGACCACGGTTGGGTCTTACCTGCGTCCTGTTGTCCGTTTGTGCCCCTTGCCTCTTCTATAATTTAAATTAGCTTTCTAGATTAAAATTGTAGTTGAATTTAGGTAATCTTAGCGTTAGTTAGTTATTTGTTAGTTGATCTTAGCTCTAGTTGTTTTAGTTATTTTGAAGGAGATCCTTCAAGGGCGGGGGGAGATGGTTGCGCGGAAAACCATTCGTATTTATTTTATTTGACGGTAGGCTGCCAAATCGGTTATCCCTTTCCAAAACGATATCATTCGTACCCTCCTATCGACACATCGGGGTGGTGGGGTGGAAGGGGAAAGAAGATGATTCTAGAACATCACGTAATCATCGGAACCGAGGATATATAAGACACGCGCGACCGACGCGTGGCCTCTTCCCGCCGCGCTCGTCGTTGAAACCACACCGATAGTAGAAACCGCTTTAGCCTGGAAGCAATCGAGCTCCAGGGAACCCGCCTCACCTCGTGTCAGATATAGTCGCGCACCGCCTCTCTCCGGAGTGTTCCAGAAGAAGTCCAGAAGTCGCAGTTATAGTGCTCGACCGCACAGAAGAAACATCAGTAGATACAGTCCACTTAGATTAATAATTCGCGCAATAGGTTTAAGGTTCGACCGGGGAACTAGACTTCGGCAGCCTTAAACACGTGGCTCCAACAATATATATATAGCATAGTGTGACGGCCCAATATTATTATTAATAATTAAATTCAATATAAAGGGGCGTCAAAAATAGTCTTAAAAGATATATATTAAGCAATTAAGTTAAATTAATAAACATAAAGTTAATATATTTCAGACATTATCCCAATAACATAGTAAATTAAAGGCAAAATTATTGTTTTTCGTAATAAATAAATTTATTTAAAAACTTGAAAAAATATTTAAAATAAGATAAATAATAGAAATACAAGTCAAAAAATATTATAAAATTAAGTTAAATAACGTTTATAAGATAATTAGAAAATTTGTTAAAAATTGTTTAAGTCATGGGAGGTGTTCGTGTATAAAAGAAAATTTTTCTAAGTTGTGGAAGGAGTTCACGTATAGATGAAATTTCCTAAGTTGTTGAAGGAGTTCTTGTATTAAAGAAAATTTTCCTAAGTTATGGAAGGTGTTCACGTATAGATGTCTTGTATGGAGGAAGCTGTCGGAGGTACATACCTGCAGTTGTACATATATATGGGGTGGTCGGGAGTCCGACTGCCTGAAGTACTGTAGCACAATGACTAGTCCTATATTAGGGACTTATGATATTAAACTCAATGATACAAAAGCAATACTATAGAAGGTCTCCATGATGAATTTGTATTACAATAGTAGGGTCGTGGGTTCGAACCCTATATATTAATGACTTATGAAAGTAAGGTCTATGATACAAAAGCAATACTATAGAAGGTCTCTATGATTAATATGCATTACAATAGTAGGGTTGTGGGTTCGAACCCTATATATGAATGACTTATGAAAGTAAGGTCTATGATACAAAAGCATTATTATTGAAGGTCTCCTTGATGCATAAGCATTGTATGGGGTGGTCGGGTGACCGACTGCTCCTAGTACTGTAGCAAAATGACTAGTCCTTATTAGGGACTTGAAAAGGAATATTATGGTGGCGTGTGTGCTGCTTCACGAGCAATTGGTCCGAGGTAAACTTGGACTCGCTAACCGATGTGTCCTAGACATATCATCTTAGTGCCGGTGGTAAGCGGGTTTGTTGTAGCAATACGGCTTTCCCGTGGACATCGCACACCCATACCGGTTGTGGGCGGCGTCGTAGCGCATAGCGATGCGTCGTCTATCTTTCGGATTGGGAAGATGAGTGTGTTTGGTAGCACTTTTAAGTGTAACAGGCATACTCAACTTCATGTCTTAGTGCATTAGCGCTATGATACATGGAGTTTTGTCCACTGGCGTCTTAGTAGTATGCTACTATGATACGTTGGTGATATTTTTTATATAACAACAATAAAAACTTTGTTACCGAAATCGATAGGAGTCATGTGGGTGTGTTGTGAGGGGGGCGCCACCCGTATGATAGTTGCGTTGATGCTTACTGCTACTTGCGGTATTGCGTCTTGTGATGGATCTGCGGGGTGTGCTGCGCCTGATTCGACGCATTCTTGTGGTTCTGGTCGATGGAGGTATACAATTAACATCTTAGTGCTGGTGGTAAGCGGGTTTGTTGTAGCAATACGGCTTTCCCGTGGACATCGCACACCCATACCGTTTGTGGGCGACGTCGTTGCGCATAGCGATGTGTCGTCTATCTTTCGGATTGGGATGATGAGTGTGTTTGGTAGCACTTTTAAGTGTAACAGGCATACTCAACTTCATGTCTTAGTGCATTAGCGCTATGATACGTGGAGTTTTGTTCATTGGCGTCTTAGTAGTATGCTACTATGATACGTTGGTGATATTTTTTTATATAACAACAATAAAAACTTTGTTACCAAAATCGATAGGAGTCATGTGGGTGTGTTGTGAGGGGTCGCCACCCGTATGATAGTTGCATTGATGCTTACTGCTACTTGCGGTATTGCGTCTTGTGATGGATCTGCGGGTGTGCTGCGCCTGATTCGACGCATTCTTGTGGTTCTGGTCGATGGAGGTATACAATTAACATCTTAGTGCTGGTGGTAAGTGGGTTTGTTGTAGCAATACGGCTTTCCCGTGGACATCGCACACCCATACCGTTTGTGGGCGACGTCGTTGCGCATAGCGATGTGTCGTCTATCTTTCGGATTGGGATGATGAGTGTGTTTGGTAGTACTTTTAAGTGTAACAGGCATACTCAACTACATGTCTTAGTGCATTAGCGCTATGATACGTGGAGTTTTGTTCATTGGCGTCTTAGTAGCGTGCTACTATGATACGTTGGTGATATTTTTTATATAACAACAATACCAACTTTGTTACCAAAGTCGATAAGAGTCATGTGGGTGTGTTGTGAGGGGGTGCCACCCGTATGATAGTTGCATTGATGCTTACTGCTACTTGCGGTATTGCGTCTTGTGATGGATCTGCGGGTGTGCTGCGCCTGATTCGACGCTCTCTTGTGGTTCTGGTCGATGGAGGTATGCGGGTGGTGATGTCTGCTGGGATGTATGGGGGACCTTGGGATGGTGTAAGCCCGACGATAGTCGTATTGATGCTTGTTGCATTCTGCAGCATTGCGTCTCTGCGATGGTTGTTTGGTGGGACGCTATTCTCAATGGCGCTCTCTGCGTCTTAGTTTGACTCACACCTAAGTAGCTTTGCCCAAGTCGGGTCCCTTCATTGCGGGGCTGCAGACTGTCTGCCCTCCACTATGTTTTATATAACAACATAATATTATATCTCTGTAACTTTCCCACCTTTGAATGATTGAAGGCAACTTGTTGGTGGGTGAGACAAACATGATCGAAAATGCATTTACTCAACGTCAGTGACACAAAACCTTTCTGATGGCGAATTATTACTCTTATCTTATAACTGCCTTTTGGCTATATCTGCCGTTGTATTGGTTGGTGGAGCATATGTGTCGACCTCATGCGGGTGGTAGCTGGCGGGAGGATCTGAGGAGACTCTCAAGGCTGCGGCCGAAAGCCGCACAACGTGGGACCCCATTCCCTTGAGGTGAGCGGTAGACTCATGACACGCTCTGCGGCTAGTAGCCGTGCTGATCATGCAATTGGTGGTGATGCCATACACTTACATCACGTCTGCAGGAGCGGCGGTCTGGCAGGTGGTGGCGCTCACGGAGGATTTACGGCCAGTGTGCCTATTTGCCTAAACCGTGTGACGTACATTCACTGTGGCTGTATTCTGTATGGCGTTTACACGCATTGACATGCGCGACTTCGGTCGATGTTTGTGCTTACGCACTAACAAGGGGCCAAGCCTCTTTTACTGGTTCGCCAGTTATTTTGCTGTGGACTAAGGTCCAGTTCCCGAATTAGCGTTCCCTTCGGGGGGAGTGCATCAAAATGGTTGGCACTCACCGTGCACGGCGTGTGTGGGGCCTGTACCTCCCCTACCATTTTTTTAATAAATGTAGGAGAGCGAAACCCTTGTCTCGGGTATTCTGTATAAATATATTTTGAGCCTTTTCCGAGCGGGAAGGGATAATTAATAATGTAAACCTGATACAAGCGGAATAGGGACGTTTTACGTTCTTAACCTTTCTCGAGCCCTGTCTTCGTGAACGGGGTTCACTTAGCTTATAAGGCACTACCAACAGCTTTCAATTGCTCTAGTGAATATTCATTCTTCCAAAGGACACCTAAAAGAACTAAGTTACTAAACAAACACAACGTAAATAAGGGTCCTAACTAAGACGATCACGCCAAAATATTACAAACGGCCTATTATTAAACCTTTAGAAAGATCATTTAGAAAGATCAAAACATATTTTATTAATCTTGGTCACAAATATATATAATTATTATGTAAAGGGGAATATAATACATTTAGTATTTTATATATTTATTATTTTGAGAGAGGGGGGAGAGCGTTACAATAGCTTCCTCCACGATGCTCTCTCGGCTTTCCTAATTTTTTTTTATTATATTCAGTTAGGGCTATATCTTTATTATATTCGTGTTGAGGTCTTGGTTTTGACGGGAGAACTGTCCTCGAAGGCTTCACGTATACCTACGGTAACTGTCTCCGTCGCTAACTCCAGACCTTCAAATGTTTTGATACTTTTGGGAAACGTTTCCAAATTTCTCCTTAGGCTATCTCTGTGGTTAATCCAGGTAAGACCCATCATTTTGTTTAGTTAGCGGTTGGTTGCAAATTAATTAATATGTTTATTATAATGGATTTCCGCAAAGTAACGACTGATTCTATCAATTACATTAGCATTCGCATACCAGACCATAAACAGAAGAAATTATGGATGTTTTATATTAATACGGTAGATTTTGCTAATGAGATAATGATAATTGTAGTCGGGCAAGTAATAGGAGCTAATACTATATTAGATATAACTATCCAAAAAAAAAACGTTTATTAGCACTAACTTTAATGAATTTAGACTAAACAAGTTGTACTATTAGAAATTAATCATATAGATGCGTCAATACCAGCAGTATATGGCAAACGCTCTGAATATAATGTTCAGTAACTCAACTGGAAGTGGAAGTACACTTGGTCCCGCATAATAGAACTGTGAGTATGTAGACGTTAATTTGGTTAAACTTAAAATTTTGAACCTCTACTGGAGAGAATTGGGGTCTTCTGAACCTATTACTATGCCAATATAAAATTAAGATATCCAAAATGCAAAATTCACATTGAATCATAATGTGTGAAAAATCAAAATTAATTTCCCAGACGTGGCAATTACAGCAAAATATCCAAATTATGGTATGATGTGAATATTTTATGGCTGAAAATATAGATACCTATAGAATAAAATCCTTGAAATAATACTAGTTTTTACGGAATTTATCGCGTATATTTAACTTTTAATTACCCGACGTTTCGAGAGCTTTACAGCACCCATGGTCACGGGAAGGACTGAGATGTTCAACGTCCAGCTGTCATAGTTAGTCCGGCTACCTTCAGTTTTCTGCAGAAGTCTGCAGTCTGTGAACATGTACAGGATCGCCCCCGTCACTACATCAGATTTGATAGACCACAAATCCTCGCTAAAGAACACCGATTCCTTCCAACGATGATTCGCGAGGCTATTGAAATCAAAAAACATCCTAATTTCAATAGAGAAGATGGCTGGGTGCTACCATCTGCTTGGGATCCTATAATAAATAAAATTATATCCCAACCCAAGCATACAACTGCAAGACTCCATGATACCATAAGTTTATAGTGTGTAGATCGGAACAAAAGTTAAATTTTAATCTATGGTAACCGCAGTTAACTATGACAGCTGGACGTTGAACATCTCAGTCCTTCCCGTGACCATGGGTGCTGTAAAGCTCTCGAAACGTCGGGTAATTAAAAAGTTAAATATACGCGATAAATTCCGTAAAAACTAGTATTATTTCAATGTGTAGTGTTCGCGTAAATATAAGAAATCATTATGAATAAAATCCTGTTATGAGGGTATAGTTTTTTAAGAAAAAATAAAAAAGAAAACATAGAAAAAGATGTCCTGAGTGACTGACTCATTTATCAACTCATAGCCCAAATTGCTTATCGATTGATATGAAGTTTTGACAGATGCTACTTTTTATGACTTAGGCATCCACTTAGAAAGGATTTTGGAAAAATTAGACACATAAGATGGTGAAGCAGGGTGTTACATTTTGAATGGGATTTTACGATTTATCACAACACGTCTTTAGAGATGGGGCGGGGGGGGTGCAGAGAGTTTTAATTATTTATTATTGGTTTTAGTATTCAAACGTGAAAGAGCCGTGGTAGCCTAGATAGCTAAGCGCTCGCTGTAAATTTCACAGGACGTGAGCAACCCGAGTTTGATCTCCGCCGGTAGCAATGAAACTGTAAATTGCAATTTAAAGTGCTGATTTACAACATGCTCGACGGTGAAGGAAAACATCGACAGGAAACCTGAAAAACCAGAAAACGTGTTTGAGAAATAAGGAAAAATATTTCGAAGACATGTGAAGTTCGCTAACACACATTGGACGGTGGATAATGATTTGTCCTAAACCCTATCAGAATGAGAGGAGGCCTGGGCCCAGCAGTGGGACGTATAAAGGATGTAACTTCAACTTTACAGCATAACACGTTTATTTTAGAATAAAATTTTAACCGTTTTAATTGTACATTAAACAAAATAAAGTGCGGTTTACATATATAATATTTATAGATAATCTTTATATTTTTGGAATGTACTCATTAAAACCTTTCCGTTATAGTTACAGCCTATTTAGGTACACTGCTGAACTAACTCCTGATATTCTTACACCACACGGTCAAGACATTCATCAGATACCTAATTTCATCATATACCTAACACGATATATTTTAATCATTATTTAATGTTTTCGTAGCGCTATAGGTCATCGTTTCCGAGACACCTGAGATTTTGAGTGAGATTGAGAGGTTCTATGGGCAGCTGTACACATCATCGTTGGAGCCACACGCAAGTGTGAGTAACGATCCAAGAGCAAGTCTTACCCGACACTATTCCGATGATATCCTGGACGTCAGTCTGAGCCAGATTAGAATGGCTCTCCAGCACCTTAAAAACGGCAGGGCCCCAGGCGAGGATGGAATTACAGCGGAGCTTCTTAAAGCGGGTGGAACACCGGTACTTGAAGTCCTTCAGAAGCTCTTCAATTCCATCCTCCATGGTGGCACTACTCCGGAGGCGTGGAGCAGAAGTGCGGTGGTCTTGTTCTTTAAGAAAGGCGACAACGCTCTCTTGAAGAACTACACACCGATTTCCCTTCTGAGCCGCGTCTACGTGCTGTTTTCGAGAGTCATTACGAATCGTCTCGCACGCAGACTCGACGAATTCCAGCCTCCCGAACAAGCCGGTTTCCGAAAAGGCCTCAGTACCATATACCACATACATACCCTGCGGCAGATTGTACAGAAGACCGAAGAGTACAATCTGCCACTTTGCCTGGCGTATGTGGACTATGAGAAAGCCTTTAATTCCGTCGAAATTTGGGCGGTGCTACAGTCCCTTCAGCGGTGCCAAGTTGACTGTCGGTATATCGAGGTGCTGAAGTGTTTGTACAGTAGGGCTACGATGGCTATCCGAGTACAGAATCAGAGCTCGAAACCTATCCAACTGCAGAGAGGTGTAAGACAGGGTGACGTGATATCCCCGAAATTCTTCACCGCTGCATTGGAAGACGTTTTCAAGCTACTGGACTGGAAATGATACGGTATTAACGTCAATGGCGAGTACATCACTCACCTTCGATTTGCCGACGGTATAATCCTTATGGCAGAATCGCTGCAGGACTTAAGCACTATGCTCAATGACCTCAATGGTGTCACCCAACGGATAGGTCTTAAGATGAACATGGACAAAACAAAGATCATGTTTAATGTCCATGTCTCACCTATGTCGGTAGTTGTTGGGAGTACTATGTTCGAAGTTGTTGACGAGTACGTTTACCTGCGACAAATAGTCCGACTAGGTAAGTCCAACTTCGACAGAGAGGTCAATCGACGGATTCAACTTGGCTGGGCAGCGTTCGGGAAATTACGACACATCTTCTCGTCAGGTATACGCCAGTGATGACTTACGGATCAGAGACGTGGTCGTTCACTGCTGGCCGTATGAGGACGCTCAAGGTCGATGTCGCTCAAGGGTGATGATGATGAAGATGATGATAGGTGCTCATTTAATTGCTATGTTGGTTTTTACGTGATGTCATATAAGAGATAATAATGAGTGAAAGGACCAAGCACTTCTAACCATCCTCTTGGCTTTGCCGTAGTTAGGTAAAAAATCTGATTTTCTTGTTATTAGATACGTATTCTTACTTCTTAATGTTATGGATAATACTGTATTCTTATAAATTATTTAATTCAAAGCTACTTTTTTGTATAAATTTATTTGAATTTAACGCGGAAAAGCCACGCTGCAGCATTTTATGGTTACAAAATGAATGGATCTGCTAGAAGTAGAAGAACTACGCTCACGCAGAAAATCTTCCGTTCAGGCTTCAGTTTCGTATTATGAGTGTCGAGAACTGGACAGCCTATTGACTAACTGGATAACTCTAGGTTTACATAAATCATAGCATCTACTTATTCGTACCGTAGGGCTGCTGCTCGTTTATCATCTTTAGTTCTTCAAGCATAACTATATAATTATAATCAAGAACGTCATTTAACATTATGCTAAAACTTATGACTGTATTTTTGAGCCAGAAATAAAATTCAAGTGAAAAACATTGTAGCTAGCTTGAGTTTAAAGTAAAATTATGTTTGCCTTCACGCCATCGTGCAGGTTTAATGCCAAAAAATAACAACTCTTTTTCGAAGTACGACGCTTGTTTTCGATCACGAGAAAACAAGCCTATACCTAACTGGCTTACAGATGTTTATATCGAAAACAAACCAAGCAGATTGCAGCGTCAACAACACTGAACTGTTCATTTCCTTGTGGAGCTTTAACTGTGAGTTTTATTCAAAAACAAGACACTAATAGGTTGTTCATATAGTAGCAAAACCTGGTACTAAACACATTGTGATAAACAAAAATAGCACTTTCATAAACTATCGGTTCGTTTTATTTCCTTGATTGTTGGTGCCTGTTTAATAATCGATGATATTTTTTTACAAAAATTGCGAGAATCGAATCTGCGGTCAAGCAAATTAACCACTTAGTAGTATTACTTAGCTATCTTTAAAGTAGTAAGAAGTAGATAGAATAGTAATAGATAGAAGGATATAGTACAAAATTAGTATTTTCTGTGAAGAAAAATCACATTTGTATAATTAATCTCCTAGAAGGTGTAGCATTCGCGCGTATAAATTAAGTCATTACCAAAACAAAATAAATCATTACCTATATTCACGATATAATAATAGCGTTAATGGCTTCATCACGAAGTGTTCGGCTTGACAAGAAAAGGTTGGCACTCGCACAGATAATCAAGAAACAGTACCTTAATACTTCTGCAGCAAGAAACTCCTTATTATAAGTGACGAGACATTCTATCCAAATCTTCAGGTGTGACAACACATCTGCTTTATGGTCCTCCAACAATAAAGCGATTGACTCCTTACTAATCCTTACTATGGTTATTTATACAAATATATATATATATATATATATATATATATATATATATATATATATATATATAAAACAATATTTATATCATATAGCAATATAATTTAATGTATTATAAATAAAGCACTTTTTGCAACTCCTCTCATCAAACAAATCAAATTAATCTACTCCTGACAGTCTCGCCTTGTACACTTTACCCATCTGAATAATTAATAGTGGTGCCATGAAACAGAAGTAGGAAAATACGTTAATTAACATATAGAATTTTTACATAGAATTAGAAGTTTTTACTAAAATAAAAAAAATCTAAACTTCCACACCAAAAAAATCGTGATATTATTTTGATTATAAATGTATCTATTTTCGTTTCAATTTAAATAATGAGCCCGTTCCGTTCACAGCTTAACTTTTAACTCTTTTAAAGGAGGATATGCCGTAATTGCAACGATGGGTAGTTAGAATGACGATTACACTACTAGATATTTTTCATATTTATAACAGATATTTCGCTGCTTTTTGTCGCCGTAGAGTAATTATTTTACATCTGGTTTCTATACACAATATTTATATGTGAAGGACGAACAAAAGCTTTTATAGCATATTTTGAACAGAATAAATTTTAGAATCAAAGTAAATTACTTAATTGACAATCTAAAGCAAAAGATTACCCTATGTCTACACGAAATACGTCACTCGGAGCGATATCTCTTGTTTCAGCTCCACATTTTCATCCGTTTGTTCGGTGAAGAATTTGCACTGGAATACCATATTGATACATACAAGCCGAGCGCTTTCTACCTAATTTCAAAATCATAGCCTATCAATAGTCCACTCCTGTACAGAGGACTCCCCATAGATTCTATTTTTTAAATTATACTGATATATGTTTTTTTTCCTTACGGGGATATTTTTTTAATATATTTTTTCATAGCTGCCACGTTTGGCTGGCGGGCTGTTCATAAACGCGACCGATAATCACGTGGTTACGGGCTGAAATCGCTGGTTTGGCAAAAGTCAGTTATTGAGTTTTTCTGTCGAAAAATTCTGAATAGCAATTAGTCAGGAAACATGTCTCGGAAAGCCGGCGGGCCTGCGTCTGATGTCTCTCTTATCGTGTGGGGTTACTATATCTTCGGGCTACGGGAGTGAGGGTATAGGGACATCACCAGTGATTGCGTACACACTCGTGCACTATAATCCCGCCCTGAGTAGATACCTATTTATCCGTTGCGACTGGCCACCGTAACCAAAATTCGGTCAGGACATCAAATTTATGCAACTAAATAGTTTGTATACAAACGAAGACAAGTATTGTTACAATATGTTTGTAGTTAATGTGTTATCTTATAAAATAAACGTATCTCAATGTATACTTATTTTTATTTTTCGTGATCAATTTGTTTGCCATTTCTGACAACCGTATATTATTTGAGAAATGTTTAATTATGCGCCACTACTCGAACAGCTCGTGATATATGACTCTCCACCCTACGCTTCATTTCGCTTTTCAAGTTAAAGCTATCCTCGGTTTTATAATGATCTATCTCTATTTATAATTCAATTTTTGTTAGGATAGAACAAACTGTGAATGTTTTCTGTGCTAGTTCTGAAATCGAGTCTCAATTTCAGATAAATAATTAAAAAAAAACATTTTCATCGTTAAATGCTGCATTTTAAAACTCAACTGTTATACATAAGCCTCCCTATAGATTGCATCGTAGGAGTGATATTCGGGGTTGGGTTTAAAATTAAGTCGCCTGAATTTGAGGATTCTGTCACTGCGTAAGGGTGAGGGGGTCAAGGGGGTTTATTTGAAGCTACCCTACGCGATTTTTGCTACGGGAATAGCATCGAAGTATTTTTAATTATTTTTTAAAATATTGGTACACGACTAATTAAATATATATTCTCACGTTTTTACGTTGCATCTGTTAATGTCATTTAGGCATGTTGACCTGAAATTGATTAATCGAATAATCGATAAATCGATTTCTAATCGATATATCGTACTGAATCCATCTAGTGAATCGATATTTCACCCTAGAGAATCGAGGTCGAAACTCTTTCTCTGGTAATAAAAAATATAAAATTATTTACAATTAGTAGAATGTACCCAAACTCGTAAAGAATGACAGTTTTTCTATTCAAAAACTCGAATTACTGCTGTGTGCTCGGTTTCTTTTGTCTCTTCGTAATAGATTAAAGAAAAAAGTTACGTTTTTTATTTGTACTTTGTGGTATCTTTTGATATTGTAAATAATAAAATCTTAACGGAAATTAAAAAAAAAAGATCGATTTTTGAGAAATCGATTTTTAAGACTTTCGACTTTTTGTGAATCGATTAATCTGATATCGATTTGAATCGAGTTTGGGACGTGGGGCACCCCACTCGGACAGGTTAGGTTAAAAGGGGAGCGAGCGAAACGAGCGAATAGACTCCGCCATCCCCTACGTGGTTATTTTTTTATACCACCCAGAAGTGAGAGCCCTGCAAAACGAGGCTCCGTCGACTGGGCTTCCTTCAACTGCACCAAGTTGAGTGGAGTGGACCTTCCGTCTCCCAACTCTCTCTCCCCATAAATCAGGTTAAAATTGTCAAAAAATTACCTCAAAATAAGATTTTAAAAAAATTATAAAAAAACCTAAGCATGTCAGGCAGGGGAGTGGAAGTAGGGGATGACTCTACAACTCCCTCCACCCCCTACCACCCCCACCCCGACCCGATATTTGCCATACTTGCTATGCTTGGCGACAGGTTGCCAACCGCAGTTTTTTTTTAATTTTGGGTTGTGTTCAGGATGATGTTGCTTCCCGTTTCTTGATTCAGTTTACCTTTGTCGCATCTTAAGACACCTGCGGGATGATATGGTTTAATGGATTTTCTTGCAGCACCACTACATGCCATCCTCCCATTGACACCTGCAATCAAGTTTGTATAACAGGCGTCTGTCATTATATTGTATATGTTTTTCTTTTTTCAAACCAAAACTTTCAAAAGAGGTATGAACGGGAGAATAATATAAGTATACTCATTTCTTATATTTACGCGAACACTACACATTGAAATAATACTAGTTTTTTACGGAATTTATCGCGTATATTTAACTTTTTAAATACCCGACGTTTCGAACGCTTTAGTTGAGTGCTGACTCATGGTCACGGGCGGGACTGAGATGTTCAACGTCCATATGTCATAGTTAACCGCGGTTACCATAGATTAAAACCCGCCCGTGACCATGAGTGCTGTAAAGCGTTCGAAACTTCGGGTATTTAAAAAGTTAAATATACGCGATAAATTCCGTAAAAAACTAGTATTATTTCAATAAGTATACTCCTTTATATCATATTCTAAAATCTGAGTACATTACGATATAAAGATTTATCTCAAGTAGGTACTATAAAGCAATCGAAATAAGTGACGTTAAACACGATTATATTCGTAAATAAATTATTATATTCAATATGTGATATTCGCGTAAATGTAAGAAATCACAATGATATTGAATTAATTCAAAAATAATTTTACAGTTTAATTTTTTTTAAGAAACTGCATAAAGAGGTTAGAAATTTTTGACACCAACGTAGCTTTGATTGTTTATTCCATAATGGTGAAATTTTCACAGACTTTTAGCTGAGAATACATGTTTTAATTTTCCTATATGGAAGTCGCTTTAAATTCACAAGACAACATATTTCGAATGATGATTTATTCTGTTAATAAACAATATAGTTTTGACAGTTTTCCATTTTTTGTCTATGGTGTAAATTGGTAACAAACGAACTCACAGTCCACCTCATGGTAAGTGGATGATGTGACCCATAAACATGTACATCTACCCTGTATATGTTTATGTGCTATGAATGTAAAAATAAAATGATATGCACACATAGGAACGTAAATTAGTACGCCTGTGAGTATTAAATATGACTTTTGTCTATCTATCACATCTTTAAAGGGGCACCCTTCATGTTATGGTCCCCAATGGCTATCAGATTTCTGGGATAACCCGTTTGCCCGGAATTCCTCTCGGAGGCTAGCTACTACATCCCGGTCCTGGGGTCACGTTAGCGGTCTATGTAGAGTTATGGACGTTTATAGCCACGTTGCAATTTGTTTACTTTTGGTTAATAGCGAAATGCTTGTTGCCGGGTAACTTTATGGTTAGATAGAATAAGGATGACAAACGAACACGCAGTCCACCTGCTGGTAAGTGGGTACTGTGGCTCATAGACAATTATATTTATCCGCGATTAATAATCAAAGTTGACAATACGTAAACTGTATTTGAAATTTTTGACATGGTTCAATATACTCGGCCAATGAAGAATTTTCCGCAAGATTGGGTATGAAGATTCCTGAATTATCTTGTGGGAATTGCATAGAGGTGATTATTTAAATTTTATTATAAATAAACGTAGTTTATTTCGAGTGAAATTTGATTAAAAATTGCATATCGTTATAATAGTAATAATTACATTACGTTAAATAATAATAGTAATAATAATATATATAGGAACTGCGCTTCGTGACCTTTCTATATATGTTTGCTCTCACGGAAGCAATGAGTATTGTATACATTTTATTTTTTATTACATCGATATATTATACAGCACATAATAAATAAGCGCAGATTTAAATATACTTCAGTATAATACTTTAGAGGTAGTCTGGTGAAAAAATTTAACTCTGGAAAATGTTTTAATTTCAACTAAAATACTGACTGCGTCGTTGTTCTAATGATCTTTACGGCGATTGCTGATCATAATATGGTCTTGGGTTCGAGTCCCGGGTCGGGCTACCAAAAATCAGTTATTGAGTTTATCTGTCAAGTAATTCACGTTCTTGCAACTCCGTAACTCGGAAAGTACGTAATATCGTTGAGCCTGCGCCTGATCTCTATCCGATCGTGTCAGTTTGACATCCCATCGGACGATCAGAATGAGGGAATGAAGAATGCACCTTTGCATGCGCATAAACTCATGCACTATAACCTTATCCTGTATAGATGTCTAATCTCCATTGAGACTGACTGCCTTGACCGAAATGCCGCCTGGAGGATATTATTTGATTGTATAATTTTTTTAAAACAAAACAAATAGAGTTATTTATCAAGAAAGTTAACCCAACATTGGTAGTGTATTTATTATCATTCGTAACGTACACGTAGAGTAGTACCAGTATCATTAACCTGCAAACTAAATAGGGTCAAGAGTACTTTCCACACCGCGTAAAGTATCTGACGCTTAATAATCTCGTGGAGCAACGGAAAAGGTTAATTAATTGACGAGTTTTCCTTGTGTGCTTTTTCTTAAATGCTTAATATGTAATGTATTATTCAAAACAACATTTTTTCTTTAAAAGTTACAGAAAATCACTTGTTTAACGTAAAGTTAAAGATGTGAAATATTGACTTTAATGAAAGTGTGTGAGTTCGTGGAAAATAATTAGGGTTAGATAAGTTATTGTGGGGGATTATGATATATATCAGAAAATTCAATACCTTGTTCTACACCAAAAAGTTAACGTTATGGTTTTTAAGTAAAGAAATTTGCTTCTTCGCAGAATTCGCAGTCTTCCTTTCATTTCTAAGACATTTATGCAGAGTCCACCGTGCTGCCTTGATGCAAGTTGGCGAAATTCTGATGACCTCGAAATAGTTTCTGATATAATCTTTCTCAAGATGTTTAACCTATTCCGTTGAGAATATGGTAAAAACACTTAGAATAATTTCAGGGCAGTTACCGGGCACAGAACTTGGGGTGCTTGAATACTTGGTGTAGACCACCTTTAATAAACTTTTTATTCGATATAAATTATAAATAATACTTAATGAAAATCACTTTTTGTTAAATTTAACAATGGTTTGGAAAAAAAAACCCTTTTTCATGAGAAGAACCAGTGAGAAACCCAGTTTTTAAAGGACTTTATAAAAAATAACAGCTTACAATCATATATTTAAACAATTAACAACACAAAATAAATTAAAAATAGCTTGGTAGCGATCATCTCACTCCCAGAGGTTATTATCATACACAAATTACATAATATTATAATAATCCCTTTAAGACAAACTTTGTTAAATAAAGTTTTTGAACTTTGAGGGTCACATTTTGTATATGTTGGTACCTGCGCCATTGCACGTGCAGCATCGCCTACTTTTCTATATATACATTCTGGGATTTTGTTGAAAAAGCGTATACATCACCCCAAGAATGAATTTCCGACTCGGTAGGGGTCGAGTTCTTGGCACTACTAGCTTGTGTCTGTTGCTAGTACTTATAGAATGAATATCACAAATTTTTGTAAATCTCCTTTTTGTGTACATACATTACATTTTTGTTTCATTTCATAAATGTCTTGAGAGGTCGAAGTTAGTATACATATTAATTCCCTTAATTTTTTTTTCCAAACGACTCTTTAGGTTTTAAATCAAAGATCGCTCTTATTCCCTTTTCTATAAAACAAATATAATTTCAGTGACAGTCACGTGTCCCCATAGCAAAATAACATGAAATATGAAAATAGCTAAACTATTCTAGCTGTTTCAACACGTAAGATTTCTAAACTTTTTTACAGCATATGCTGCAGAACTAAGTCTGCTTACTAGTTTTGATATATATGGGGGTCCCATTGAAGATTCGCATCTAGTGTGATTGAAAGAACAATGGTGATATCGACAAGTCTCATCCCCCTCCGCATTGAAAATTACATTAGTACTATGATGTTACTTTTTATATATTTAGTTTTAGTACCAGTTAAATGCAAATTATTACCGTTAAACCAATTTACTAATTTAGACATACAATTTTATCTTAATACTTTAGTTATTGCTGTTTTAACTAAGAATTAATGAAGTGTCATCAGCCAATTATACTATATACCTCGGTTATCCCCTACTATATAAGGTAAGTCATTAATATAAAAAATCAACAGAGAGGAGCCGAGAATTGAGTCCCGAGGTCATTTTGCATTATCAACTCAACTCAATCAACAGATCGCAAAGAGTTGTCATTAGTAGAAGAACTCTTACTACTAATGACAACTCTTTGCGATCTGTTGATTAAATATGAAACAATAAATTTCAGAGCATTACTTCTTACATCGTAGTGTTGAAATTTCCTAATTTGAGGTTTATAGTGAACACGATTAAAGGCTTCGGATGGGTCAAAGAATATATCCAAAGCATCCCATATATTCTGCCATTTATTGAAGACATATTTAATCAGCTCAACACCAAAATCGGTTGTCGAGCGATTGATTGTGAAACCGAATTGATTTTTATGAAGTAAATTATTTACATTAAAAATTTTATCATCAAGAATAGTTTTTTATATATGTTACTAATCGCTGGCTGTACATAAATAGGTCTAAAATTGGCGGGGTCCAATGTACTATCTGATTCAAATAAAGATATTACTTAAGTTTCATTAAATGTAATAAAACGTAATTAAACGTAATAAGTTTCATTAAACTGGAAATCTACCAAATTTGATATTAAATATTTTATTTTTTATTATTTGATACTAATAAAAATAATAGCTAATTAAGCTGCGATAGTATATATTATAGACGCAATAAATATCGAAAATCCACCGCAGATCTGCGGTTTTCTAAATATCAATAGTTTTAAAATATTTTACAATATATTTTGATGATACTTAATTAAATTTAAAATTATTTGTACACGCATTTACATTTTGTTTAAGTAATGATTCGGTAACGGCAGGAAAAGAAGTCAGATAGTAGCTAAGATCGAATTGGCAGTAAAATGTGTCTCGAAAACTATTTTTTTTAATTTATTTACTAACATTTACCAAAAAACACTACATAATTTTATAACTTCGCCAAACTGTAAAGACAGTTTGTTGTCGAATAAAAGCACTCTTATATCCCATTACATAATTTAGTAAGTACACAACCCACATAATATAGCAAACAAATAGAATTTTTTAAATAAAAACTCTATGATTTCCACATTCTAACAATTCCAAATACAATACCCCACCCACATAACATTGCTACTAAATAAAAATTCTAAATATAACCCGAATAAATTTTTCTTTACATACGTACTTCTTTTACCATAGTAGTTTCTAACACTAGGCTGAAATAATTTCCCTTCTTTATCTTTACTCGTTCTATATTTATTGTGTATAAATATTATTCCATTTTTATAAAGATTTTTATTACTGTTTTCCAAAACTAATAACATTTTAACTTTGTGTTCTACCGGTAAAATTTAACAAATAGAGAATAACTTATTATAATCTTTTTTACAATTTCCTTTATTTTTTTTTTCATTTACAAGATATTTTAGAAATCTGTTCTGTAGTATTAAATACTTATATAAGAAGAGAAAATGCGACCATACAAACCAAGTCCATAAGTTATGAGACAATCCACCAAAGCATAATTAATACCAAACGATCATAGATTTCTTGTTCAAAATGTGGTTTAAACAATAAAATTTAATAATATCTCCTAATATCGCCGACAGCTTTGTACATACATCGGATATTTGAGGTTCCCAATAATTTTTTTAAATCAATAACCAGTCCTAAATACGTAAATTTATCGATAAATTCAATTTATTTAAATTACAATTAATTTTATTATTATGTAAGCACTCAAAGCAGTGCTCCACAACAGCTATCTCATTCAGTGTGGTATTTTTCGCTGCAACATTATATAGAGAGTGTTAGTTTTAATTTTATTGATAATAGGGTCCCAAGCAGGTGGTAGTACCCAGCCTCCTTCTCTCTTGAAATTAGGATGTTTTTTAATTTCAATAACCTCACGTATCATCCTTGGTAGGAATCGGTGTTCCTTCGCGAGGATTTGTGGTCTATCAAATCTGTTGTAATTGTTGTGGTCATCTAGGATATGATCACAAACTGCAGACTTCCCGGAACGTTGATGCTTCACATCAGCTATATATTCTTTTACGCATGTTCTAATTGATCTCTTTGTTTGTCCTATATAAGAAAGACCACATTCACAATCAAGCTTGTACACTCCTGCATCTTGTAGAGGAATATGACACTTGACGGATAGTAAGAACTGACTAGTTTTCCTCGGCATTCGATGTGGTCTCTCTTTTGTCAGAGGTAAGAACGCATCTCTTAGCTTTCTTTGTTTAATCACTTACCATCAGATGGACTGTAACTTAGTTTGCCACCTCAGTTTCATAAAAGAAATGATCGACCGCTATTATGCTATTAGCGTCGTAAAAGGAGATAGAGGGAAACATACCAAGAGATGGAGAGCAGTGTTTTCTGATATATTTTTCAAATGTTAGTTTAAAGACATTGAAAAAGCTTTAATGAAAAAACTATATAAGTAATAGATACTGATAGTATGTGTACGAGTTACAGTACAATGGTTTTTTATTAAGAGATATGAAACAACCTATGTAAGTAAAGTGATATTTTTCCTATTTTATTTTAAAATAAGTTCGCTGAAATTATAATAAATGAAATATAGTTTCAGTCAAATCACTGTCGCAACTCCGCTACAGGTAGTGTATTCTAGTGGACCAGTTTTAGACGACATCTGATCATACATGAGGATTATATTCATAGACCAGAGATTTCACATAGCCCTACAAAAAGTAGTTGAACGGTGTTAAGTTACACAATCTTTTTGGCCAGATGATGTATAGTAGTAGTGGCGTTATCCTGTTAGAACCACATGCTTGTGAGGTCCATAACATCTATCCTAGGCCACAAAAAATTTTTATCAGCGTCCGATATCGGTCGCCATTGACAGTGAGTGCGGCTTCTTGTGCATCTTCGCAGAAATAAAGGCCGTTGATACCGCCGGACCAAAATCCACACAGTGACAAACAGTGACTTTTTCGGAGTGTAGAGACGCTTGATGAATCTCCCGCTTTTTGTCGCTCCAAATCCGACAATTTTGTTTGTTAACAAAGCCAATAAATCCAAAATTAGCCCATCACTGAAGATGTTTTTTTTTGCCGAAAGAAGTCAAAAACAGATTTTTACCGAAAAAAAAAAAACGAAAGCAGGGTCAATCGCCAAGTGCGCCAAAGCGCGATCAGCGAATACACAGCGTTATCTGTGGTCTTTGGGAACTGGCTCTTGAGTTAATTAGACACTCACACGCGCTCCGAGCTTTGTGTTTTTTGAGAACTTTCCCAAACCCATTCGCAACGAAAGAGTTAGACAGTGCCCCAAAGTATCGCAGCTCATCACCTTCTCTCACCCACACGTCTCGCGTCGTTTGTTACTATCCATCGATGGTCAGGTAGGAATATATAGGACACGTATTTGAGTACCTCAACAGTAGTTACAATGTTGGACAAGGGAAAGCCCTCCTCCATCTCACACTAGGATTAGGAAACTACTAGACAGACCGAGCGTTTTGGATCTGCCCCTATTGGCGAGGGACCTTCTTAATCCGGAGCGGTGAAGGATTTAGCCAAATCTCAACAAGGAACCAGCAACGAGCGACGCATTCAAGCCTACCTCGTATGAGCACGCGAGTGGATGGGAGCCGACGCCGTTATGGCAAAGTGGCAAAGAATTAAGAAGTCAGCTTTTGGAAAAAAAGGCATTGCATCAAATCACCAATGACGCGTTTTTTCATTTTACTTGTTTCACGTATAACATATCATTTTGAAATTATTTCCAATAATTGATTGCGTCCAATGAAGTGAAGTGAAGAGTCCAATAATTGATTGCGTTTTATTAACTGCTACATATTGGATGATGATACACGATTCATACACTTACCCACTGAAATACCAGCATGATACGACCTTGTAAAACAATTATTGTCATATGAACGAAACAAAAAATTGTGTTTTATTAGACTTATTTAATAATTAACTTAACTTCCTAAATAAACTGTACCTTTTGACAAAATAAGAGCGCATCCCAAGCATGATGCCCACTTGGAAAATGTGATAGATAAATAGAAAGTCATAATTAATACGCACAAACGTATTTTCTCCTTTAATTAGACTTATAAAGAGACAACAGTCCACATAATGATAAGTAGCTACTGTTGACCCTGGACACCAACCAACCTCTTTAAGTACCAATTAAAAAAATATTACTTTTGAATACAACGTTATTTATTTTTTCTCGGTTCGTAGGCCAAATACCTACATAATGGCCACTGCACCATTGAAGGAAATATAATATTGTAAAGTATTAGCAATGTTTTTCACAACAGCAGATAAAACAAAAAATATAAATCCTCAATGCGTAGCAAAATATTTTTTAATTAGTCTGTACGTGAGCGTTTTAAATCCTCTTATACGAGGTGTTAACGTACGTCGAAGCGGAATGAGAGAGTGCTGTTTGTGAAATGTACGAGTATGTTCATATGTGGATTAGCGTCATATCGTGTTGTTTGCTTTTCCGAAAATAAATTAAGAGTAGAAATTTTAGTGTCTTATTGTGTGAATACATAAACCATCTTTGATTTGCCGATGATATAGTTATTATGACATAATCTTTGGGAAGAGCTATGCACTACTAATAATGATCTCAGTAGTTTTTCCCAACGCTTAAAACGAACATGGATAAGACAAAGACCATTTGCAATATCCGCAATACTCTTAAACTGTTGGGAGTCTGTAAACTGTCGCTACGCTTAAAGATTATGTCAATCATGTTATCATCATCATCATCATTACAGCCCTTCACAAGTCCACTGCTGAACATAGACCTCCCCCAAGGAATGCCACAAAGCATGGTCTTGAACCACCTGCATCCATCGACGTCCTGCCTGTCCTACCTGGTCGTCACTCCATCTGAGGCTGCCACTCGAGATCTTTTTTCTCAACGTTTGTCGGTTCTTCGAGCTATATGGCCGGCCTATTGCCACTTCAGCTTACTAATTTGTTGGTATATATCGGTTACTCTGGTTCTACTGCGAATATCCTCATTTCTAAGTTTATCACGCAGAGAAACTCCGAGCATAGCCCTCTCCACAGCTTGAGCGTCCTCATACGACCACTAGTGAAGGACCATGTCTCAGATCCGTAAGTCATCACTGGCAACACGCCAGTGAATTATGTTAACCTAGAAAAAATTTTCTGACTAGGTAAGTCAAACTTTGACCGAGAGGTCAATCGACAGATTCAATTAGGCTGGATAGCGTTTGGGAGATAAGGTAGACCCCAAAACTTTGAGAAGTGGAGAGAGTACAAACAGTGCGTGTTGCCAGTGATATTAGACGCAACGTAGACATTGTAGACGTGGTCTTTGATTACTGGCCTCACAAGAGAGTTTAATGTGGATCAGCCTACTATAATAAAGGTTTTGATTGATGTTTCTCTGTGTGAAAGACTTTGTGATGAGGATATCCGGAGTATTATAACCAAGGTAACCGATGTAGCTTAACGGTTAAGTTAAGTAAAAATTAGCAGCCATCGACGACCGATGTGGGAAAAAGGGTCCATTAACGTTTTACTAGAAAAAACCAAAAATTATTAATTATCCAAATTACTTAAAAGAATTGCATAAATTGCATTATACAAGACGTGATTATCTTATGCATATTATGGTGACATATTATCTCGTCACGCCTTGTCAATATCTCTGGTGACTCAAAAGGCGGCAAAATAACGAGGCAACTCAACCGGTCTTATGAGCACGCTACCAAAAGATTATTATAATATTTTGTACAGTTAACATTGTAGTTATACGGTATAATCTTGTAAAATAAATATCTCTTAAAATTTGTTTAATATTTTAATTAGAATTACTTTTGCTAGATTATTTTATTAGAATTAGCACACGTTAATTAAAAATTACTTTATTTAATTTCATATAATATAAAATGTATCAGAAAAAAGGAATAATTATTTGTAAAAATATTTCCCAAGCCATGTCAATATACGTGACCACGTTCGTATCAATAGGGTTTAGCAATCAGGAGGAGTGCTTCTTTGAGGTTAAAAAGCATTTTATTCGATCGCGTGTAAAATGACATTATTACAAACCTGATAATTTTTTTTCACGCTTTACAGTTTACTAACTAATTACTGAGCTTTATTAAAAGGTTTTAAATCTTTCACTTAATTTATTGTTACCAATTTAAATGAAGACAATTAATGTTAATTTCATACGAGTGTATTTATTTTCAGAAGATAAAACAATAAAAATAACTTGTGCGAATGCTTACTTTTATCAGCCTGTAATTGTCTACTGTAACACTTATCGTCATACTCGGTAGGCTGATTGGCGAACGTAGTACCAACCACCTGACTGTCTCGCACGTTGTACACTCATGTACATGTCATGCCAATTTAAGTGGTAGCTTTGCAAATCACCACGAGTAGTTCGGCTCGAAATGGGTGTACTCTCTCAGAATACCTGCGTGATACAGCAAAATAATGCTACTGTGTCTCGTAAACTGAATGTAGAGAGCCCGAGAGCCTTTTTTACGGGTAAGAAGGTATTCCATTTTAGTCCTCTTAGTTGCCTGCAGCTGTCCATGAACTGCAGTAGCCGCTTACCATCAGGTGGAATGTAAGTTTGTCACTTCTGTTTTATAAAAACTAAATAAAAAACATGTGGTATAACGGATATTGTTACCACTAAAAGGTTCATATCTCTACCAGATAAACTTTATTTGTGTTATTCACATTGTAATAGAGTAAACATATAACGTGTGGTGGTTTGGTTATATGAAAAATAGCGATTTTTTTCTCGTACTTGCCACCATAAGATAATTTAATGATATCTAAATATGTACATAGATCGCTGCTATTATGTTCTAGGTTTACTATATTTTTCTTTTCAGTCCGTAACAGTCTTTCTATTTTACTATACGTCACCGCTTCACGCATCGTATAGTAAGACGGATATTTGAGAGTTTGTCAATTCCAAGAATCTTTTTTTCTTCATTAGCCAATGAATGCTCACTACTAAACATGGACCTCTCCCTTTGTAGAGAGGATTGGCCTTAATCGTCATGTAAGATGGGCAGACTGACGATCGCAGTGAGGTCTTGTTATTTTACGTCCGACGTTAATGAGATATTTGTACTGCCATCTGTCAAAGCCGTAAAAACCTTTCTGACAATCGCCTTTTACGCCCTAACCACGGAACGAAATTATATTATGGCATCTCTTACGCCACCGCCACACAGTCCCGCCATTCCTGAAACCATTACATCATAATATGATCGATTCAAAGTTAGTAGCAATTAATCTAAAGACTATTTAAATCTATTTTTTTATTTTTAACATTTTCTTATTTAAATTAACACATTTCTATTTAATATCAATAACCCTTACCGAACGCTAACTGAATTTTACTACAGAGAATTGCTTCAGTAATGTGGTTAAGGATACCATTATACTCAATATTTTATTCTAATAGAACTATTACTGTCAGAGCGATATACTCCAGATTTTTCAATATAATTTTAGCCATTTAAATAAATAGAATAGTTTAATTTAAGTATAATAGAATAGTTTTTTAATTCATATTAAAATAAAAAAAACCTTATAGATTTCAAAAAAAAAATTCTTTCGTAATTGTGGACACTAAGATAGAATGACTTGTATACGACATCGAGAATTTATGTATTATACATGAGTACCGCGTCTTTTTAATGAAATTAGAATTAGTTCCCTTTCTGGTCAATCAATGCTCGATCGATCCTTTTCTTTTGTACTCTTTTCGTTTTACCCTTATTGAATATAAAATATATTAGGTACCAATATTCAAAATTTAACTTACACTAAGTTCTTTAGACAAAATTTAAACAGAAATAAAAATAAAACCGTCAAAAAACGAAACGTAGGTATAGATAAAACTAGATGCGTGACACCAAAATCCCGGCACATGGGAAAAAAGAAACATGAAACGTCAAACGTGATATAATTTTTATTAAAATAGTATAATTTTATTTTTCATGTACAATATTTTTGAGGGTCTGAATCCAACCCTGGTCTAATCTTGGTAACGTAACTAAACTAACTGTAAAATAAAACTTTATAAATGCGTTTATATAATAATTGATTTGTAACAAAATTAATATAAGGTTATTTATTTACCGATGCGATGATACGATATCCCATGTTTCTCTTTCTTTTTTTTATTTGTATCGTAATTTTTGCATTCTTTTACCACGCAACTAGACATATTTGTGACAGGCAAATCTCTCCTGCGCGCGCACCACTGTCGACCGATTCGCGTTGGCCCTAAACTGTAAATTTAGGGCCAACGCATTGGTCCGTTTTAGTTGTTCGGTCGGCCCGGTCCTTACGCTAGTAATATATAAGCCAATGCTTGTAACCCGCAGAAAAGAGCGCCAGTTCTTATCTCTTACTAAACGAAACACAGCAGCTATGAGCTGTTATTATATAGTGGTATCAGGCTGCATATATAATGCGTGCATTGTGGTTCTATCACATACATCATGCACCATTTTTAAATAATATTTTTTATTAATAACCTGACTGCGGCGTACGGGCTGACTCTCTTAACGTGAGCAAAAATAGGTAAATGAATTATAAGCCCATTGCATGGATATTTTCAAAATTATTGTTTTTTCATTGACTAATATCTATCAATATACTATTAATTTGAAGTAAACTTCTTACCTGGCGGCCTGTTCAAGGTCAAGAGCATAGATTGCACTTGATTTGAATCTCACTCTTTCAATACTTTTTTTAATTATTTTATTAATGTTATTAAATTAATCGCTTTTTTAACTTTTCTATTCTAAATAAAACATTTTGTTAGCGCTACATTCAGTTTTGTTGTTTTATTTTTTATTTTTTTTATAGAATAAGGTTAACAAACGAGCACACAGTCCACCTGATGATAAATGGATGCTGAGGCCAATCACATCTACATTTATCCTCGATTAAGAAACAAAACGCAGGTGCGTTGTCGCCCCCAAGGACTAAGATGGAATGCCTCGTTTCCAGTAAAAAAGGATCTCCGGACCTCTACACTCACCATACGAAACACAGCAGTATTAAGCTGCTATTTTACGCTGGTATTCTGTGAGAGCGTGGTCCTTCCCCGGTCGAGTCGACCCATCCGTGCTACAACTATAACATAGCAGCAGCGTGGCTTTACTACGTAAAAAAATTATAATTCAGTTTTAAACATTATAACACCAACACACTGAATATTATTCAGCATTTTAGGTTTAAATATAATTAATTATTTTTCTGTATTTTGAACGTCATTACTAACTGCGAAGTAAATAAAATACGTTAGGAAAGATAATGACGATTCACATATTGTTAGTGTGATCTAAATTGTTTTAAAGCATCATTATATGCTGATAAGTAGAAATCTCCTTCTATGAAAATTAAGTAAAGTATAATATGCTATGAAAATATTTATCGGCTTTGCATCTTCGTATAATCTTCGTTATAACGTTCTTAGATAGATTGGTTGTTTACAACGCATCAACACAGCGTAGTTAATTGCTGTTAAACTCGACGTAAGTATGTTTTCTTACCTAGTATCGAATACAATTAAAATTAATGTTTATTTTCTTTTTATAAAACTGAAGTGAAAAAAGCATCGCCACCTGGCGGTATGTGGTTATTGCAGTCCAAGAACACTTGCAGCAAACTTCAAACAAAGAATAGCGACTTCGTGGCGCAGTGGCTAAGCAATGAGCTGCGGCGCTGAAGGCCGCGTGTTCGAATCCCACACGAAAAAAGTAATTGTATGGCCTACAAATAATTTTTACCTGGATTCTGGATGTTTGTTCTTATGAGATTCATGTTTGTAAATAGCCTCCATGGTACAGGAGAAAATCCTGATGTGGATGTAGCTCTTAAAAATAACAGGGTTCACAGATACGTACATCTCTAGATCTCTGAACTGGACTTAAATGAAACTATCAGACCAGATAACATTAGTGCATGTACTGCTATTTGACGGTAGAAATTGGTAAGCGTGGAATACTACGAAAACACCTACCTAGACGTACTTACTCCTAGTAGTCTGGTCGAGAAGTGAGTTTTATGCGAAAAATCGTTCCAATTCTCCTAAAAACAGGAGCGATGGCTTATTCAATTCGGAATATTATTCCTAGAAAGGCTTTTTTTCCTCCAAACAAAAATTACAATTGTTTTTATCAATAAACTTGAAAGAATTAACTTTAGATTTTTTGGAAATAACTCGAATACTTTAAGTAATAAGGAAAATCACAAAAAAGATCTTTAATGAAGAGGATATTTGCAATAAAGTACTTCTGACTCTCGGAAGTCTATCTACATTACTTATAATTTTAAATCAACACTGAAAATGGGCTTCGCTCAGTCGTTACGGCATGTGCGCGCCGCTGCGCTGCTAGAGAAAGTACACTAGATGAAATATTTTTTATAATCCACTTGCTATAGAGCAAGTGGATGAGTTCGTTTGAAGGGCAATTGACATGACATTATATATATTTTTGTGAAGTATATATTGATATAGAATAAAAGGAGTAAGTATAGTTAAAGTTTGAGTACCAACCACACGTCTCCTCTTCATTGACACTTTTAATTTATTACATTGCGACCCTGACATGTGCCAGGGACCTACGGTGCGCGTGCATTGTAGCGGGGCACCGCCGGGCCTAGTTAAAAAACGAAAAGAAAAAAATTAATTACTTAATCAAATAATTAAGACAAAAAAATATTATAACGGAATGGATACAATACCGGAAGTGACGATAATAAATAAATATGAATAACAAAAGATGCCTCAATAATACTTTTTTGGAAGCTGACTGAAAAATTAAGACTGAAAATTTAACTGACACATTTGTGTAGGGCGACCCCCCACTAGATGGAGTGACGACCTGGTAAGACATGCAGGAATTCGATGGATGCAGGTAGCTCAGGACCGTGCTTTATGGCATACCTTGGAGGAGGCCTATGTTCACCAGTGGACTTGTAAAGGGCTGTAATGATGATGATGATGATGATGATTTGAAAAGGGAGAAAAGCAGTTTGTATTCTAGCAAGCATCGCCCAGGAGGATGTGAAAATTGAGCTGGAAATAATAAAGAAAATTTAAGACGTAAATTGCAACTCTGTGATTTTTGATTCCGTTTAAAATTATAATAATTGAGATTTTTTTTGTTATTTCCGTTATTATATTTTTAAAGGTTATGTGTTTAATGTTATATGTTTAAATTATGATTAAGTTGAAAATCATTTATCAGATAGTTCACGATTTAATTGTTTTTTTTTTAATATTTGTATTACTGAAGAAATAAGCATAATGCAATAATTATAAATTAAGTTACAATTTAATAATTTATCTAGCACTTGATATTAAATTTTTTTTCAGTTATAGTTTTATATTTTTATTACGGTGTCCTGCAAAACAATAATGAAATAATATGAAGATTGTATTATTTTTACGTATTTAATATATAAATTTACAATGGTTTCATCATCATCATCATTACAGCCCTTCACAAGTCCACTGCTGAACATAGGCCTCCAAGCACTACCAAGTAATGCCACAAAGTACGATCCTGAGCCATCTGCATCCATCGACTTCCTGCATGCCTTACCAGGTCGTCACTCCATTTAGGGGGGGGTTCACCCTACACTACGCCTACCGGTACGAGGCTGCCACTCGAGAAACTTTCCTCCCCATCGGTTATCGGTTCTTCGAGCTATATGGCTATCTAATACAATGGATTATCATCAATAAATTTATCGTGTTTTGTAAATGAGCACTGATGGTACATTTCGTGTATTTTTTTCTGTAAGTAAATTTTATTTATACAATTTTAAAATGGTCTTAAAATCGCTATTATTATATCATCATCATTACAACCCTTCACAAGTCCACTGCTGAACATAGGCCTCCCCCAAGTAATGCCACAAAGCACGGTCCTGAGCTACCTGCATCCATCGACTTCCAGCATGTCTTACCAGGTCGTCACTCCATCTAGTGGGGGGTCGCCCTACACTACGCCTACCGGTACGAGGCTGCCACTCGAGAACCTTTCTTCCCCATCGGTTATCGGTTCTTCGAGCTATATGGCCGGCCCATTGCCACTTCAGCTTACTAATCCGTTGGGCTATGTCGGTCACTCTGGTTTTACTGCGGTCATCCTCATTTCTGAGTCTATCACGCAGTGAAACACCGAGCATAGCCCTCTCCATAGCTCCCTGAGCGACCTTGAGCGTTCTCATACGGCCAGCGGTGAAGGACCACGTCTCAGATCCGTAAGTCATCACTGGCAACACGCACTGGTTATACACTTTAGTTTTCAGAAATTGAGGTATACCTGACGAGAAGATGTGTCGTAATTTCCCCGAACGCTGCCCAGCCGAGTTGAATCCGTCGATTGACCTCTCGGTCGAAGTTGGACTTACCTAGTCGGACTATTTGTCCCAGGTAAACGTACTCGTCAACAACTTCGAGCATAGTGCTCCCAACAACTACCGGCATAGGTGTGACATGGACATTAAACATGATCTTTGTTTTGTCCATGTTCATCTTAAGACCTATCCGTTGGGAGACACCATTGAGGTCATTGAGCATAGTGCTAAGGTCCTCCAGTGATTCTGCCATAAGGACTATATCGTCGGCAAATCGAAGGTGAGTGTTGTACTCGCCATTGATGTTAATACCGTATCCTTTCCAGTCCAGTAGCTTGAAAACGTCTTCCAACGCAGCGGTGAAGAGTTTCGGGGATATAACATCACCCTGTCTTACACCTCTCTGCAGTTGGATAGGTTTCGTACTCTGGTTCTGTACTCGGATAGCCATCGTAGCCCTACTGTACAAACACTTCAGCACTTCAATATACCGACAGTCAACTAGGCACCGCTGAAGAGACTATAGCACCGCCCAAATTTCGACGGAATCAAAGGCTTTCTCATAGTCCACATACGCCAGGCAAAGTGGCAGATAGTACTCTTCGGACTTCTGTACAATTTGCCGAAGGGTATGTATGTGGTCTATGGTACTGAAGCCTTTTCGGAAACCGGCTTGTGCGGGAGGCTGGAAGTCGTCGAGTCTGCGTGCGAGACGATTCGTAATGACTCTCGAAAACAGCACGTAGACGCGGCTCAGGAGGGAAATCGGTCTGTAGTTCTTCAAGAGAGCGTAGTCGCCTTTCTTAAAGAACAAGACCACCGCGCTTCTGCTCCACGCCTCCGGAGTAGTGCCACCATGGAGGACGGAATTGAAGAGCTTCTGAAGGACTTCAAGTACCGGTGTTCCACCCGCTTTCAGAAGCTCCGCTGTAATTACATCCTCGCCCGGGGCCTTGCCGTTTTTAAGGTGGTGGAGAGCCATTCTAATCTCGCTCAGACTGACGTCCGGGATATCATCGGAATAGTGTCGGATAAGACTTGCTCTTTGATCGTTACTCACACTTGCGTGTGGCTCCAACGATGATGTGTACAGCTGCCCATAGAACCTCTCAATCTCACTCAGAATCTCAGGTGTCCCAGAAATGATGTTGCCACACTCAGTCTTCAGCCTTGACAGTTGGTTCTTTCTGGCAGACAGATTTCTGGCAAAGAATTTGGAGCCCTGGTTCCGCTCGATCGCTTCTTTAATACGAGCAGTATTAAAGTTGCGTAAGTCTCGCCGCATGCATTTGGAGATCTGTCTGTTCAGTTGCCTGTACGCTGTCAAATCTGTTGAAGATTGCAGCCTCATCTCCCGTCTAACAGCCATGAGATCAAGAGTGTGATCGGAGAGTTTTTGTGTTCTTTTGCGGCGGGTCTTGCAGAACTTAGCTCCGACCGCATGGACAGTTTCCACGAGCTTGTCATTCATATCGTCCAATGCATTGCAATCCTCTAGGCACTGAAAGCGGTTTTGTAACTCGAGCTGAAAGGTTTCGGGATTCTGCATTAGAGCACGAGGGTGACGGAGCGTTGACTTCATTAGACGAGACCTCTCCAACTTTAAAATTAGGTTCAGTGTGCCTCTAACCATTCGGTGATCGCTGCCAGATTTCACCCTTGCGATCACTGAGACATCACTGAACAGTTGGCGTCTGGTCGTCATAATGAAGTCAATCTCATTTTTTGTCGAACCGTCGGGGCTCGACCAGGTCCACTTCCTGTGGGGCCGCTTCTGGAAGAAAGACTTCATCATAAAGAGTCCCTCTTTCTCCATAAAGTCGGCCAGCTGCTGGCCCCTTCGGTTCCGTTGCCCTACTCCAAATTTCCCCACCCTCAGCTCACCGCTTTCTCTTGTGCCTAGTTTTGCGTTGAAGTCTCCCATCAACACCGTGTAGTGGAATAAAACTATTATTTACGGATTTTATCGCGTTTAATTACTTTAATTTATTTTTATTATTATCCCGACGTTTCGGGTGCTTTACAGCGCCCATGGTCACGGGGGGGACTGAGATGTTTGACGTCCCAATGTCATAGTTAGTCCGGCTACCTTCAGTTTTTTAATATTAATTTTTGGTCCGATTTACGCAAAACGAGCTTATAGTATCATGAAGTCTTGCAGTGGTATGCTTGGGTTTGGGTTTAATTTTGTTGATTATAGGATCCCAAGCAGATGGTAGCACCCAACCATCTTCTCTATTGAAATTTGGATGTTTTTTAATTTCAATAGCCTCGCGTATCATCCTTGGTAGGAATCGGTGTTCTTTTGCGAGAATTTGTGGTTTATCAAATCTAATGTAATGGTGGGGACGATCTTGAACATGTTCGCAGACTGCAGACTTCCCGGAGCGTCGGTGCTTCACATCAGCTATATGTTCCTTCACGCGGGTTTTTATAGATCTCTTTGTTTGACCTATGTAAGAGAGACCACATTCACAATCTAGCTTGTACACACCTGCATCTTGTAGAGGAATATTACATTTGATGGATGGTAAAAATTGACTAATCTTCTTCAGCGGCTTGTAGTATGTCTTAATGGACGCTCGCTTCAAGATGTAGCCAATCTTGTCCGTGACTCCTCTAACATATGGTAGTAGAGCAGGTGCGCGCTCGACTGTTGCCGGCTTCACTCGTTCACTGTGACGTAGGCGCGGGACCCGAAGCTTGTTGTCTTGCAATACTTGCTTGACGTGCTGAAGCTCCGCGGCCAGATGTTTTCTGTCACAGATCCCTCGTGCTCTCTGAAACAAAGATTTACCCACGGTAGCTAACTGTGAAGGATGATGGTGAGATTCACCATTTAGATATCGGTTGGTATGGGTCTTTTTCCTATACACAGTGTGACCAATAGTGTTATCAGGATTTCGGATGACTAAAACATCTAGGAAAGCTAAAGAATTATTTGCCTCTAACTCCATTGTGAATTGTATTTTAGAGTTTATGGAGTTAAGGTGGTCTAAAAATGCAGTTACTTTGTCAGATGGTAAAATTGTGAAAGTGTCGTCTACGTACCGCTTGTAGAACCTTGGATTTACAGGAGCAGTAAGAAGGGCTTTCTCCTCAAAGTCCTCCATGAATATGTCGGCGACTATGGGAGACACAGGTGAGCCCATCGCCACACCATCTACTTGCTTGTAGAACTCCTCCTTCCACAATAGATAGCCAGATGTGAGGCAATGTTCAAGTAGTATTGCATATTCTTGAGGCATGTTATTTTCTTCTAGCTTCCTAGTTACAATTGAGATGCAGTCCACAATAGGTAGGCATGTAAATAGTGACTGAACATCAAAACTGACCATAGTTTCATTGTTAGCGAGATGTAGGTCTTTTATCTCACTCACAAAATGGTATGAATCCTTTGTGTGTGCTCTGGTATGTCCTCTTAGTGGTGATAGTATTTTTGCTAAGTATTGTGCCAGCTTATAAGTTGGTGAATCGATCTGGCTCACTATGGGACGTAGTGGAGCGTTTGGTTTGTGTATCTTCGGTAACCCATACAACCTCGGTGGTTTGGCACATGATGGTATTAGCGAATTCACGTCGAGATTTAATTTTTCGGAGTATTTCTTTATTAAATCGCTAGTTGTTTTAAGCGTGTTAGTTGTAGGGTCTGTTTTGACCTTTTTATATGTACTTTCGTCCGATAAAAGTTGTTGTATTTTAAAATTATATTCCGACGCGTCCATTACTACCGTAGCATTTCCTTTATCCGCGCGGAGAATCGTGAGTTCTGGTCTGTTCCGTAAGTTATTTAGCGCTGTAAATTCGTCTTTGGGAAGGTTTGGTTTCGGCACTGAACTGCGACGTAACAAGGACGAAATATCTTGACGTATGGCCTCCAAATCTTCCTTACCGATATTATTCTTAAACAGACAATCCTCAACACTGCAGATAATTTCTTCGTACGGGATTTTTCGCGGAGTTAATGCGAAGTTCATTCCCTTCGCTAATACTTTCATTGTCGGTTCGTCCAGTGTATGTTTTGACAAATTATAGACAGTGCGTTGTTTATAGTTTGTGTCTATGGTCAACGGTTGTTTATTGTTCTGGCGTTGACTTGGATGTTTGGCATTTGATTTGATCGTTAATTTTTGGTATTTTTCTATTTGTTTATTTTTGCATTCATTGTATTTTGATGTTTCTCGTTTGTTTAAAGTTTCGATGCAATTATTAAAATCAAATGTCGTTAAAATTGTCTTTAGTTCACTGGACAAATTGTCTATGGTGTTGTTTATGAAATGTAAATCGAACCGTTTCTGCTGAATCACCGTCCGTAACAACTTTTTACTTGCCTGATTTAAGATCTTAGCGCTTCCTCGAATGTCCTTCTTTGTTGATATTTTGACACACGTAGGAATGAGATTATGGTCTCTGCATCTCTTCAAGAAATTTAAAGATGTTATATATCTTGCGCGCTTGGTTTTAAGATCTTCTAATCGGCGAATTTTATTTGCTATTACCAGTCCGTACTGGTTCACATAATGATTTCTTAAATTTACGCGAACACTACACATTGAATAAAACTATTATTTACGGGTTTTATCGCGTTTAATTACTTTAATTTATTTTTATTATTATCCCGACGTTTCGGGTGCTTTACAGCGCCCATGGTCACGGGGGGGACTGAGATGTTTGACGTCCCAATGTCATAGTTAGTCCGGCTACCTTCAGTTTTTTAATATTAATTTTTGGTCCGATTTACGCAAAACGAGCTTATAGTATCATGAAGTCTTGCAGTGGTATGCTTGGGTTTGGGTTTAATTTTGTTGATTATAGGATCCCAAGCAGATGGTAGCACCCAACCATCTTCTCTATTGAAATTTGGATGTTTTTTAATTTCAATAGCCTCGCGTATCATCCTTGGTAGGAATCGGTGTTCTTTTGCGAGAATTTGTGGTTTATCAAATCTAATGTAATGGTGGGGACGATCTTGAACATGTTCGCAGACTGCAGACTTCCCGGAGCGTCGGTGCTTCACATCAGCTATATGTTCCTTCACGCGGGTTTTTATAGATCTCTTTGTTTGACCTATGTAAGAGAGACCACATTCACAATCTAGCTTGTACACACCTGCATCTTGTAGAGGAATATTACATTTGATGGATGGTAAAAATTGACTAATCTTCTTCAGCGGCTTGTAGTATGTCTTAATGGACGCTCGCTTCAAGATGTAGCCAATCTTGTCCGTGACTCCTCTAACATATGGTAGTAGAGCAGGCGCGCGCTCGACTGTGGCCGGCTTCACTCGTTTACTGTGACGTAGGCGCGGGACCCGAAGCTTGTTGTCTTGCAATACTTGCTTGACGTGCTGAAGCTCCGCGGCCAGATGTTTTCTGTCACAGATCCCTCGTGCTCTCTGAAACAAAGATTTACCCACGGTAGCTAACTGTGAAGGATGATGGTGAGATTCACCATTTAGATATCGGTTGGTATGGGTCTTTTTCCTATACACAGTGTGACCAATAGTGTTATCAGGATTTCGGATGACTAAAACATCTAGGAAAGCTAAAGAATTATTTGCCTCTAACTCCATTGTGAATTGTATTTTAGAGTTTATGGAGTTAAGGTGGTCTAAAAATGCAGTTACTTTGTCAGATGGTAAAATTGTGAAAGTGTCGTCTACGTACCGCTTGTAGAACCTTGGATTTACAGGAGCAGTAAGAAGGGCTTTCTCCTCAAAGTCCTCCATGAATATGTCGGCGACTATGGGAGACACAGGTGAGCCCATCGCCACACCATCTACTTGCTTGTAGAACTCCTCCTTCCACAATAGATAGCCAGATGTGAGGCAATGTTCAAGTAGTATTGCATATTCTTGAGGCATGTTATTTTCTTCTAGCTTCCTAGTTACAATTGAGATGCAGTCCACAATAGGTAGGCATGTAAATAGTGACTGAACATCAAAACTGACCATAGTTTCATTGTTAGCGAGATGTAGGTCTTTTATCTCACTCACAAAATGGTATGAATCCTTTGTGTGTGCTCTGGTATGTCCTCTTAGTGGTGATAGTATTTTTGCTAAGTATTGTGCCAGCTTATAAGTTGGTGAATCGATCTGGCTCACTATGGGACGTAGTGGAGCGTTTGGTTTGTGTATCTTCGGTAACCCATACAACCTCGGTGGTTTGGCACATGATGGTATTAGCGAATTCACGTCGAGATTTAATTTTTCGGAGTATTTCTTTATTAAATCGCTAGTTGTTTTAAGCGTGTTAGTTGTAGGGTCTGTTTTGACCTTTTTTATATGTACTTTCGTCCGATAAAAGTTGTTGTATTTTAAAATTATATTCCGACGTGTCCATTACGTTTTGCGTAAATCGGACCAAAAATTAATATTAAAAAACTGAAGGTAGCCGGACTAACTATGACATTGGGACGTCAAACATCTCAGTCCCCCCCGTGACCATGGGCGCTGTAAAGCACCCGAAACGTCGGGATAATAATAAAAATAAATTAAAGTAATTAAACGCGATAAAATCCGTAAATAATAGTTTTATTCAATGTGTAGTGTTCGCGTAAATTTAAGAAATCATTATGTGAACCAGTACGGACTGGTAACAGCAAATAAAATTCGCCGATTAGAAGATCTTAAAACCAAGCGCGCAAGATATATAACATCTTTAAATTTCTTGAAGAGATGCAGAGACCATAATCTCATTCCTACGTGTGTCAAAATATCAACAAAGAAGGACATTCGAGGAAGCGCTAAGATCTTAAATCAGGCAAGTAAAAAGTTGTTACGGACGGTGATTCAGCAGAAACGGTTCGATTTACATTTCATAAACAACACCATAGACAATTTGTCCAGTGAACTAAAGACAATTTTAACGACATTTGATTTTAATAATTGCATCGAAACTTTAAACAAACGAGAAACATCAAAATACAATGAATGCAAAAATAAACAAATAGAAAAATACCAAAAATTAACGATCAAATCAAATGCCAAACATCCAAGTCAACGCCAGAACAATAAACAACCGTTGACCATAGACACAAACTATAAACAACGCACTGTCTATAATTTGTCAAAACATACACTGGACGAACCGACAATGAAAGTATTAGCGAAGGGAATGAACTTCGCATTAACTCCGCGAAAAATCCCGTACGAAGAAATTATCTGCAGTGTTGAGGATTGTCTGTTTAAGAATAATATCGGTAAGGAAGATTTGGAGGCCATACGTCAAGATATTTCGTCCTTGTTACGTCGCAGTTCAGTGCCGAAACCAAACCTTCCCAAAGACGAATTTACAGCGCTAAATAACTTACGGAACAGACCAGAACTCACGATTCTCCGCGCGGATAAAGGAAATGCTACGGTAGTAATGGACGCGTCGGAATATAATTTTAAAATACAACAACTTTTATCGGACGAAAGTACATATAAAAAGGTCAAAACAGACCCTACAACTAACACGCTTAAAACAACTAGCGATTTAATAAAGAAATACTCCGAAAAATTAAATCTCGACGTGAATTCGCTAATACCATCATGTGCCAAACCACCGAGGTTGTATGGGTTACCGAAGATACACAAACCAAACGCTCCACTACGTCCCATAGTGAGCCAGATCGATTCACCAACTTATAAGCTGGCACAATACTTAGCAAAAATACTATCACCACTGAGAGGACATACCAGAGCACACACAAAGGATTCATACCATTTTGTGAGTGAGATAAAAGACCTACATCTCGCTAACAATGAAACTATGGTCAGTTTTGATGTTCAGTCACTATTTACATGCCTACCTATTGTGGACTGCATCTCAATTGTAACTAGGAAGCTAGAAGAAAATAACATGCCTCAAGAATATGCAATACTACTTGAACATTGCCTCACATCTGGCTATCTATTGTGGAAGGAGGAGTTCTACAAGCAAGTAGATGGTGTGGCGATGGGCTCACCTGTGTCTCCCATAGTCGCCGACATATTCATGGAAGACTTTGAGGAGAAAGCCCTTCTTACTGCTCCTGTAAATCCAAGGTTCTACAAGCGGTACGTAGACGACACTTTCACAATTTTACCATCTGACAAAGTAACTGCATTTTTAGACCACCTTAACTCCATAAACTCTAAAATACAATTCACAATGGAGTTAGAGGCAAATAATTCTTTAGCTTTCCTAGATGTTTTAGTCATCCGAAATCCTGATAACACTATTGGTCACACTGTGTATAGGAAAAAGACCCATACCAACCGATATCTAAATGGTGAATCTCACCATCGTCCTTCACAGTTAGCTACCGTGGGTAAATCTTTGTTTCAGAGAGCACGAGGGATCTGTGACAGAAAACATCTGGCCGCGGAGCTTCAGCACGTCAAGCAAGTATTGCAAGACAACAAGCTTCGGGTCCCGCGCCTACGTCACAGTAAACGAGTGAAGCCGGCAACAGTCGAGCGCGCGCCTGCTCTACTACCATATGTTGGAGGAGTCACGGACAAGATTGGCTACATCTTGAAGCGAGCGTCCATTAAGACATACTACAAGCCGCTGAAGAAGATTAGTCGATTTTTACCATCCATCAAATGTAATATTCCTCTACAAGATGCAGGTGTGTACAAGCTAGATTGTGAATGTGGTCTCTCTTACATAGGTCAAACAAAGAGATCTATAAAAACCCGCGTGAAGGAACATATAGCTGATGTGAAGCACCGACGCTCCGGGAAGTCTGCAGTCTGCGAACATGTTCAAGATCGTCCCCACCATTACATTAGATTTGATAAACCACAAATTCTCGCAAAAGAACACCGATTCCTACCAAGGATGATACGCGAGGCTATTGAAATTAAAAAACATCCAAATTTCAATAGAGAAGATGGTTGGGTGCTACCATCTGCTTGGGATCCTATAATTAACAAAATTAAACCCAAACCCAAGCATACCACTGCAAGACTTCATGATACTATAAGCTCGTTTTGCGTAAATCGGACCAAAAATTAATATTAAAAAACTGAAGGTAGCCGGACTAACTATGACATTGGGACGTCAAACATCTCAGTCCCCCCCCGTGACCATGGGCGCTGTAAAGCACCCGAAACGTCGGGATAATAATAAAAATAAATTAAAGTAATTAAACGCGATAAAATCCGTAAATAATAGTTTTATTCAATGTGTAGTGTTCGCGTAAATTTAAGAAATCATACCGTGTAGTGGGTTTTGGAGGAATGCATGGCTCTGGAAATATCCTCATACATTTCCTCCACCTCCTCATCGGGATGTGCCGAGGTTGGTGCGTAAACCTGTATGACCTTCAGCGAATACCGTTTGGTGATTCTGAGTATCAGGTACGCGACCCTCGTCGACACACTCCCAATCTTTACAACGTTGTTGACGAGAGACTTGTGGACGATAAATCCGACACCTCCTTGGGACAGATGGTCGCCCTCCCGGTGGTAGAACAAGTTGCAGGACTCGAGGATTGCCGTATCCTCCCCCTCTCTTCGGACCTCGGATAATCCAATAATATGCCAGCGCAACTTGTCTACCTCTTCTTCCAGCTCCAGCTCTATTATAACTTATAATTATTTATCAGCTATTATTATAACTTATAATTATTTATCTTCTTTTATAAAGGTATAAAAACCGTGAAGTAACCTTAAAGTTTTAAATAAATAAATATTTAACCTTTAGTAAATAGCTTTAAAGTTAAATAACCTACTTAGATATCAAAAGTGTTTTTCTCAATGCTTAAATAAATTAATATTATGTTACATTAACTTGATGGCTGTTACAGTAAAAATTTAAAGTAGTTTTTATATACGCTATATTTAACATCATAATATTTCTGACTACGTGAAATTAATACTTACATTCATGTTATAACATACTGTACAAGTTATCTTAAATAATACAAGTTTTTACGGATTTTATCGCGTATATTAACTTTTTTATAAACCCTGCGTTTTGAGTACTTTACAGGACTCATGGTCACGGGGGACTAAGATATTCAACGTCCAGATGTCATAGTTAATCGCGGTAACCACAGATTAAAATTTTAATGTATGTTCCGATCTGCACAGTATGAACTTATAGTATCTTGAAGTCCTGCAGTTGTATGCTTGGGTTGGGATTAAATTTTATTAATTTTAGAGTCCCAAGTAGATGGTAGCACCCACCCATCTTCTCTAGCACACTTAAAACAATGAGTGATCTCATAAAGAAACACTCCGAAGAATTATATCTTGACGTAAAGTCTATAACACCTACGAGTGCCAAATCACCAAAGTTGTTGTGGGTTACCAAAAATACACACGCCCAATGTTCACTTCGTCCCATAATGAGCCAAATCAATTGAACAACTTACAGATCGGCTCAACACTTAGCGAAAATACTTTCACCGCTCAGGGGACATACAAGTGCACATATAAAGGATTCCTAGCATTTTGTCAGTGAGATTAAAGACCTACATCTGGCAGACAATAAAACTACGGTCAGTTTTGGTGTGCAGTCGTTGTTAACATGCTTACTTGTTGAAGACTGCATCTCAATTGTAACTAGAAGGCTGGAAGAAAACAACATGCCCGTAGAATATGCAACATTACTCAGACACTGTCTTACATCTGGCTACCTATTGTGGAAGGATTATCTACCACTGTTGCCGACAGATTCATGGAAGACTTGGCAGGAGAAAGCTCTGCTTACTTCTCTTGTAAATCCAAGTTTCTGCAAGCGGTACGCAGACGACACTTTTATAAATCCATTTTAGATAAAATAACTGCATTTTCAGACCACCTTAACTCTATAAATTCTAAAATGCAGTTCACAATGGAGTTAGAGGCAAACAATTCTTTAGCTTTTCTAGATGTGTTAGTGATTCAGAATCTTGATAGCCCATTGAGCCATACTGTGTATCGAAAAAAGACCCATACAGATATATATTTGAACGGTTACTCTTACCACCATCCTTCACAGTTAGCTATCGTAGGAAATTTTTTGTTTGAGAGAGCACGAGAGATCTGTGACAGTAAACACCTGGCTGCCGAGTTCCAACACGTCAAGCAAGTTTTGTATGACCACATGCTTCGGGTCACACGCGTACGTCACAGTGAACGGTGAAGCCGGCCACAGTCGAGCGTGTACCTGCTGTACTGCCAGATGTCAGAGGAGTCACTGGTAAGATTGGCTACACCTTGAAGCACGTTTCCATTAAAAATGTTTCAAGCCACCGAAGAAGATTGGTCAGTTTTTACCATCAGTCAAGTGTAATGACCCTCTAAAAGATGCAGGAGTGTACAAGCTTGATTGTGAATGTGGTCTCTCTTACATAGGAAAAACTAAAAGAACATATAGCTGATGTGAAGAATCGACGCTCCGAGAAGTCTGCAGTCTGTGAACATGTACTGGATTACCTCCGTCACGACGTCAGATTTGATAGACCACTAATACTCGCTAAAGAACACCGATTTCTTCGTATTATTGATATTTAAACGTATGTAGACGTTTATTATTTATAAACTGTGACGAAACTATGTACAAGACTGTGACCTCGACATTGATTTAGGAGAGGGGAATCTGGCCACCCGTCCTGCCCGTAGAATATACTACCTATCCGTACTACTACTACTGTTACCTATTATATTTCTGTAATTTACTTTTAGAAAATAATTTATATTAAGATTTCATTTTTGTAATTTATATTCATAAGAAACATAACTTTTATATTTATTAAAACAAATGTATTGATTTCTTTTTTTTATATTTTTTATCGGTGAAGGTGTAGTGTGGTCCATGACATTATATATATATAAATATATATATATATATATATATATATATATATATATATATATATATATATATATATATAAACACTCACGCCTGTCACCCAGAGGGGTAGGCAGAGACTACGGACTTCCATTTGGCACGATCCTGACATACCTCTTTCGCCTCCTTTACATCCATATATCTACGCATACATGCTCGTCGGTTAAGGGTACTTCTAAGGCCCATTTTCAAAATATCGCCAATTTGGTCGATAAACTTTTTCCTAGGGCGTCCCTTCCCGACTCGGCCATTCACATCTGCCATATAAATTTGCTTTGTCACTCTTTCCTCATTCATTCTTTCTACGTGACCAAACCACCGAAGCATTCCTTTCTTAATCCTGGTCACAACATCATCTTGCATACCACATTTATCTCTTATCACGCAATTTCTCACCCTGTCATTCAGATTACACCCTAGCATATTCCTTAAAGACCGCATTTCTACAGCATTTATTTTACTTTCGTGCTTCTTCTGCCACACCCAGCTTTCACTACCATACATTAAAGTAGGGACTAACACAGCATTATGAATTACCATACGTGCCTGTTTTGACAAATTCTGGTTCTTCATAATAGAGTGTAGTGCCCCATTCACTCTATTCCCTGCATTTACTCGTCGTTCTATATCCCTATCATATCTACCATCCCTGCTAAATACACATCCCAAATACACAAACTCATCCACTTGCTCAATCAACTCTCCTTCTATTCTTATTTCACATACCGTTTTGCTTTCTTCTCTTTCAAAAACCATCACTTTCGTCTTACTTGCGTTCACTTTCATTCCCCTTTCTTTTAATGACCTGTTCATTAATGTAACCATCATTTGCAACTCGGCCGCCGACGACGACTTGATCATCGGCATACAAAAGGCATTTGACGGTTAACTCGCCCATTCTTAACCCACATTCTTCATCTTTCAAAGTTTGCAAACACCGGTCCATAAATAGGTTGAACAGCCAAGGGGGAAGCCACACAGCCCTGTCTGACACCTTTTTGGATGCCAAACCAGTCCGAGTAGACCCCATTGATCCTGACACAAGCATTAGAGTCCCTATAAAGAGACCTTAATGCCTGTATCAAACCAGCGCTCAACCCATATGAGTTCAGTGTTTGCCATAACACATTCCTGTCCACTCTGTCATAAGCCTTTTCCAAGTCCATGAACGCACAAAAAACTTTCTGGTTTTTGGCCAAAAACTTCTCCGCAATCATGCGCATGGAAAAGACTTGATCTGTACACCCCATTCCCTTTCTAAAACCCGCTTGCACATCCCAAATTTTTCCATCAGTTTCTTTCATAACTCTTTCAATTAACACCTTAGCATACAGTTTACCCACAATACTAAGCAAGCTGATACCGCGGTAGTTTTTGCAGTCCTTCTGTGACCCTTTTCCTTTATATATTGGTACTATAACTGCTTTACACCAGTCATCCGGTACCCGTTTTAATTCCCAACATAAATTAAACAAGGTGTACAGCAGGCCTGCCACCACTCCCTCTCCAGCCCTTAGCATCTCGAGTGATACTCTATCATATCCAGCTGCCTTACCTGCTTTCATGCTTTTCATTGCTTTCATTATTTCATCTACACTTATCTCCATACCCCTTTCCACTTCTTTCGGAATTTCTAGTTCATTTAATTCATACGACTCTTCACTCATAAACACGCTTTCAAAGTATTCCTTCCATCTGTTTAAATTCGAAACTTCATCATTCAGAATACATCCATTCTCGTCTCTTATAGCATTTATTATAGGCTGTTTTGTATCTCCCCTGGCAGTTCTTACGAGTTTCCAGAACATTTTTATGTTAGCCTGGAAATTATCAGATATCCTTCTATCATTCTTATCCGTTCTTTCTTTCTTTTTCCTTTCAACAACTTCTTTTACTCTCTTATTTAGACGTCTAAATTCTGCCTTTTTTCTTTCAATCTCATCATTCATACCAGAAGAATTATCAGCTTTGGTTGCTAGTAAATCTAAACATGCTTTCTTCTTTGATTCAACTTCCACCCGTACCTCATCATCCCACCATAACGTATTACTTTTCCTTTCATATGTTCTCTTACTTACACCGCATACTTCGGTGGCGGTATCCACCAAACCTTTCTTAATATTATCCCACACAGTATTCAAGTCTAAATCATTCATACACAACTCATTCAAACATCTAATATTTTCTCTCAGTCTACATTTATACTTCTCTATCACATCTTCATCTTGTAACTTCTCTATTCTTATACGCTGTAACGCAGTGGTAGATACAGATGTCCGATGCCGCCAACGCTTGAAAAGACCATTAATTCGACATAAGACCAAGTAATGATCCGTCCCTACGTTGGACCCCCGGTAAACCCTTGTATCTACGACTGCGCTCCTCATTCTTTCATCCACAATTACGAAATCTATCATGCTTCTATCATCACCTCTTTCCCATGTATACATGTGAATCTTCTTATGACGAAAAAAAGTACTCGTCACAAAAAGATTCTTTTCCGCACATACGGTGAGGAGGTCTTCACCACTCTCATTTATACTTTCATCACCAAACGTTCCCAATATCCTTTCATAACCAGACCTCTTCACCCCAACCCTTCCATTAAAGTCTCCTAACATAATAATATTTTCATTTTCCTTACATTTTGTCAACACCATCCTTACCATGTCCCAAAACTGCTCTCGGATGTAAGTGGGCTTAGACATGTCTGGGGCGTACACCCCTAGCAAGAACTGCTTCTTTAAGCCCACTTTCATTCGTATCCATAGCAGCCTCGGGCTTACACATTCATACTCTTTCACACATTGACCCATTCTTTCTGAAAGGATGAAACCGACTCCCTGGCATGCCCGTTCGGTCTCGCCTACACCAGACCAATACGCGGTATACGTGCCATGTACAGTGGCATCCTTTCCCTTTCGTTTCGTCTCATTCACACATAACACATCTATTCCTCTGTCATTCATCATTTCGCATACTTCATCCATCTTATCATTCATTCCTCCACATACATTCAGCGTAGCCAGACGGGTTTCCGCAATCCACTTTTCGCCCCTCCGGGAGACAGAACGTGACGGGTGGCGAACCTCGTCGCCGGTTTTTCTCCCGGAGATTCTTCGCACCCCTGCCCCATTTAAAGGGCGCCGGGAACTCGGGGCCATTTCTTTTATTTCTTGAGTCATGGTGCGAACAAGGGTTGGTGGTAGATTTTACGCCGCTACCATACGGCGAGGAGCCGAGTCTATTTTATCGGCTTTGTCGCTCGTTTAGCACCACCCGGGGGACACGTGTAGGGTGGGCCTAAGGTTAGGTGGTCGAAGCCTACGGACGCGAGCGACTCATCCCCCTAATCCCCATCTAATTACAGTTTTAGTACCAATCACACGTCTCCTCTTCATTGACACCTTTCATATATTACACAATAAACAGGTTGAACGGCCACGGAGAAGCTACACAGCCCTGTCAGATACCTTTTTGGATGCCAAATAAGTCCGAGTACACCCCGTCGATCCTGAAATAAGTATTAGAGTCTCTATAAAGAGACCTTAATGCCTTTATCAAACCAGCGCTCAATCCAAATGAGTTCAGTGTTTGTCATACAGTCCGGTCCACTCTGTCATAAGCTTCTTCCAAGTCCAGTCAAAACTTCTCCGCAATCATGCGCAAGGAAAAGAGTAAGTCTTTGTTGAAAAAAAAAATCATCTCGATTTTTCAAAAAAGATGTACAATGGCTGACTAACCAATTTTATATATAGAGATAGATTTCTGGGAGTCGGTAATTTTTTGTTGCAAATATTCTTTCCTTTAAGAATCTTTTATGATTTTCAATATACCTTAACGTTTTTGAGTTATTTCTAAGAATCTGGAGCCCATATTTTTATTTTTTTTAATAATGATTAAAAATTTTGTTTGCAGGAAAAAATGCCTTTCACATAATAATGTTCAGAATCGAATGAGCCATAGCTCACACTTTTCGGACAATTGGAACTTTCTTGCAGAAAACTCACTTCTCAACCAGAAAATATGATGATGATGATGATGATGCATGCATGCATATCTGATTTAAATGACAGCAACACAATTTATAAACAACTTTCAAAAATTGAACTTGTTATATCATTGAATGAAACTAATGCCACTACTCTAATAACCGTAAAAAATTTATACCCATGAGAGCCATGTTGTAGTTATATTATGGTTGTAGCACAAATGGACCGGCTCAACCGAGAAAGGACAAAATACTCACAGAACACCAGCAAGAATTTGCAGATTAATACTCACTCATTTTACTGGAAACGAAGCATCCATCTTAGTCCTCTGGGGTAACAACGCACCTCCGTCTAAAGGCCACAACTTCCACTTAACAGCAGGTGGACTGCGGACTGTGTACTCGTTTGTCACCCTTATTCTATGTAAAAATATCCATGGTAAAATTGGTAAGAATGAACCTCATTCAACTTGTTATAATAAAACAAATGTAAGTGTGAAATACAGGGGCACTCTATTATCTTAGTTTTGAATAAAATGTCTCAAAATCGATTTTAAATATATTTAATATATAATCAAATGTCCGTTATTCTCGCTAAACCTCAAAAATGGCTCGAACGAATTTGATGAATATTTTTGTGTGTTTGAATGGGTCCCTAGGTGGTTTAGATTCACGTTTAGTTTAGGTTGTGGAGATTTAGAAATTACCCGTGCGAAGCCGAGGCGAATTGTTAGGCTATAATAGATTTAAGTCTTTTTAAGGAAATACAACCACCGGATAGGTAATGCAAACAGCGTAGTTTAAATAATTGCTAATAGATAAGCGGAATGTCTATTTTGTTATCTAAATACACCCTTCTGAATTTTATTAATATGATAAAATAAAACTTTTGGTAAATCCAAATGTACATGACTTAAGCGCTCATGTTATACATCAATTTATTTAAATATTTTAAATACATACAAGTTTTTATAATTATCCTTTTATTATACTATCACTTCTAATTTTCCGTCAATTTTATGTCAAACGTCATTAAAAACAAGTTTTGAAAATCCAAAAGTGCACGACTCTTACTCTCCGCTCCGGTCCTGCCCCCATGATCGTGAAAAATATAGAAAAAAATCTCGATCAAGAAAATATTATTTTGTAATTTTACTATGTTATTATTATTGAGATTCAAAAAAATATCATTATAAATTGAAAAAAAAAAAACTTATAACAGAATTATCTTTAAACGCTCGGACATCAACTTGAATATTATTTTAATTTTTAGGTATGTGACTACCTGACTAGTTATTATTTTTTTTTTATCTACGACTTTACTTCGTTTTCAAAATGTTTTTCATCTAGTCATAACCAGTATTTTAAGTTAGCATTCTCCAAAGTACACCTTCAGGTCACTCCATAAAATCCAAGATACCTAAATTTACACACCGTGTGCAATTTAGTCCAACTTGAAATATAGGATATTTTTTGTCCGTGAGTGACCAACAATTTTTTTTGCGAGTTTAAGAATTTTATATGACATGGCAAAGGGTCCTCGGAAAGGGCAGAACAACGTCTGCCTGGCAAGCTAGTTGTATAGAAAATCTGTGATTATAAAAATAATAATAATAATATCTTACCTTGGTCAAATGTGTATCAAACGTAGTTTTTGGAATATTCTGTATTGCTACAGTGATCGATATTTTTCATTACTAGCCGCTGTATGCAAACGATACAGTAATCCACTCACGACGGCGGTCGAGCCCACAGTGAGTCAAAGTGTATCTGTATTTAGTAAATTATATTACAAGCCTGCGACAATGCCCGAATTTTTTAAAAAAATTTTAGCTTTCCCATATGATAGAGGAAAAGATTTAAAAATAGATGGAATGAACAATTGATATTTTAAAAAGTTACCGTGTTTACCTCTCCATGCGGACTTCATAAATCCATACCATCAGCCTTTAAAACTACTTTTTTTGTGTGAAAACAGCAATTAATCGAAGTAAAATGAATAATAATAAGTTCAGCAATCATTAATCTTTCTGAGAATGTGCTTTTTATATCAGTTATATAATTAATATTATTGTTAGATACGATTTTAGCAACGATCGCAGGCGACGCGACGATATGACTTTGGTCTTTGGCTGACAAATTGTCTACTTGCGTATATCCTCTAATCTTAACTTTCTTATACTGCAATTTGTTACAATACTTATTTCAGCAATCATTATTTCATACAATTTTCATCGTAATAATAAAGAAAAATATTACTTAATCAGCCCTTTAAAGTCCACTTCTGAACAAAAGCTTTTTCAAGCATTCGCCAACTGGCAAACATTTCTAGACGACTACTAAAATAGAAAAATATTATTGTCCGCTTGCAAAAAAAAAAATATCTACTTGTTCATTTTTCCGCGGTAACTTTTACTTTTTTCTTGTATTAAAAAGTATACCTTTTATAAGAATACTACTCGTAAATTCATCGATATTCGTTTCGCACATTTATAACATGCTACCTATAAGGCATGCTGTGGCCATGTAAAGAAGTTTGTAGTTACTTGTAAGCAAAATTGGTTAATATATATTTTAAAGGCTTCGTTACTAATATTATCGGTATACAATTAATAAATAAAGAATGATATAGAAATTCTGGTAGGTTGTCCCGTGCCGATTCCTTGAACCATGTTTTCCGAAGAGCTCCTGTCTCTATATAAACGTTCCCTCGATTAAAAAGCCTTCTTGAATATTTAAAAATGATCGCAGGCAGCCCAACGGTATCACTTTGGTCTTAGGATGCCAAAGTGTCTACTTGCGTATATTCTCTAATCTTAGGAGTAGCTGGAGTAGAGCCGGAACGCTATAAGACGTAGCTGAACTAAGTAGCAGGCCCAAATATGAGTCTCGGAGCAAAAATACATATTTATGTCATTTGCAATAGGGACTATCGGTCCATGGGAGCCATGTGCAGTGAGGTTCCTAAAGAAAAAATGTATTATTAGCAAAATTACGTATGGAATATTCATAATCAATTTATCCCTTAAGTATTAATTTCTTAGGTACTTATAAGTACATAATCTATTAATTTTTAATAAGGTAGTGACTGTCAAGTACACAGGAGAGTAAAGCCCTTACGTACATTCAGCCGCTTTTGTCCGTCGACTAATAAATGTCCCGTTATTCTTAATTCTAGTACCTATGAACGAGTTCGGAGAAGTGGATTGTTCAGCCTCTCATTTCGCCTTGTTACCAGTCTCGTCTTTTTAATTTTCCTTTATGTGTTGTCTGTAGGGAAGTTGTTTTCGATTTTGTTTCATCACAATTATAATTGAGTCCATTTATGAACTGTTGTTAAATTTTAATAATCAAAGTATGTATTTCAGCACAAAAATAATGTGGTTACTATTTACCCCCCCTATAATTCTCTATCTTATAATTGTATTAAATCATTTTTTATTATAAAATTAAAGAGACATATGAACTTAGAGTTCATCTCCTGATAAGTGGCTATAGTAAGTAAGTTACCCATAAACATCTGCAACCAATTTCAAATTAGAAGGCTAGAGATGCGTTGTCAACTCTGAGCAATAAGATGGAGTGACTGTCAGCCTGTATTTATACAGGCTCTCTATAGTCTTCAAACAACAGTATTATATGTACGGAAAAAAGGAAATTAAATGTTTATTCCTTCGACGTAAGAAAATAAATTTCTAAAATGTATTTTTTTTAAACCTACTATACATAGATAGGTACTACCATCTCAGAATGAGGTTCCTCTGACCAGAGTAGAAACAGCGAAAGAAACTCCGCAAAAAGTTAACATACCCATGATCCACGTACATAAAGTATGTTCTATTTTGTAAGTTAACTACGCTATTCTATGAAGTACTCAAAAAAAAAAGATTAAAAATTTGAAACTTATCAACGAACCCGAGCAGATCAGCCCCCACTAGCAGCACCTGTTCACAAGTATGAAGCATGTGGTAGCTATCGGTAGCTATCGCCCTCCCCCCTTCCAACCATATTAAAGGAAATAGACGACCCGTCACACGACGTCCGCCGCCGAAAGTAGAGCCCTATGAGCAAACATGACATACCCGGGTCCGTTACACAATTAATGTGTCTCCAAAATCACAAAATTAAGACAGTTTACTCATCAAACTTTCCAATTCAATCTATATTACTCAAATCTAAACAGAGAAAGCCTAAACCCTACTCAGACGCACTCTTGAAGGGGAAATAATTCTCACCACCTAGTTAAAGAAGTCCTAGGTACCACCTATAATTATCAGATATATAATGATAAATAAGAGAACTTGTAGTTATTTTTCATTAACAATACCTAAACCTCATACCACCTAAAAGAATCAGACGTATAATGATAAATAAGAGAACTTGTAGTTATTTTTCATTAACAATACGTAACCCTCATACCACCTAGAAGCATCAGACGTATAATGATAAATAAGAGAACTTGTAGTTATTTTTCATTAACCCGGCGAGCATGAGCGAGGGTATCACACACCCTGATAAAATTTCAAGGTGATGTATTTTTTAAAATCCACGCCTGGAAACTCTAACTCGCTCAGTAGCTGGAGTGCTGGGCGCCTGGGGCGGGTTAATGGCGTGATCGCAGTGTGGCGTGGGACACCGGCCGTTATATTCGTGGGCAAACCTGTCTCGGGTATGTTATACCCTGCCTCATTTTTGACGTATTTTTTTACGTAATGATTTGATCATGAATTATGATTGTTTTATTAGTTTTTTCTTTGATGATTTTAGTATATAAATTTGTTGTTCATTCATTTATACTGTGTTATGTTAGTTGCAACAGTAAACGATGGGCTACGACTTTATTCTATGGTGTCTTGAACATGGCAGCTATCAATGCTTGCATTATATTTATATCGAGAAAACAAAAACGTCACAATCAAGGGAACGGAATTCATTCGTAATATAATTTTTTTCGTGATTAATAATTTTTTTCCGTGATTTACCAACACCTACATTCAAGAAAATAAAAAAAGCATATTCTAAGCTACATCCGCCAGCGAATCTTAAAACAGTTCGGTGAGCCCTCGCCTAGACATGTGAATATACCCGGGCGATATGTCAGATGTCAGGTTTGTCCATACAAGAAGGATAAAAAAAACAAATATTCCTGGAATGCTTGTACCAAGCCCATATGTACGGAGCACGCAAAATTTATTTGCGAAAATTGTGCTGATCTCGACAGTGGTGATTAATCATAATTTTTAATTAAAAAAAATTTTTGTAATAAGTTTTTTTTACAAGGACGATCTCAATTGCTTTAATTTTAAGTTGATTTATACTCCAAAGAATAATAAATTTTTGTAGGCCCTTAAACTTTTGTTTCTTTAATTACATAGTTTATGAAAAACATGATTATATAATAATAATTTGACAATTAAGAACTTGTTTCATTTAATTCTATTAAATTATTCATTAGTTTACATAATAAAATCATCAAAGTAAAAATGATAATAATAAGAACTTAAATATGGTACATTAAATTATGGGTATGTCCCACCCTGCCACATTCTAGATGTAACTTTTTTTTAACCTCACGCTCGCCGGGTTAACAATACCTAAACCTCATACCACCTAGAAGCATCAGACGTATAATGATAAATAAGAGAACTTGTAGTTATTTTTACTTAACAAAACGTAACCCAAATACCACCTAGAAGCATCAGACGTATAATGATAAATAAGAGAACTTGTAGTTATTTTTCATTAACAATACGTAACCCTCATACCACCTAGAAGCATCAAACGTATAATGATAAATAAGAGAACTTGTAGTTATTTTTCATTAACAATACGTAAACCTCATACCACCTAGAAGCATCAGACGTATAATGATAAATAAGAGAACTCGTCGTTATTTTTCATTAAAAATACGTAACCATATGAGGGCTAAGATCTTTTCTCTATTGTAGAGGTATTTTCTAGGCCATACACAAACATATGTTCCGTGCAAGATTCGAGCACGAGGGCCGCAGCATCGCTGCCAAACGTTTGTCCACTGCATTTTCGTTAAACATAAAATGAATTCAAATAATAAATGCATTATTTCAAAGTAAAATACATAAGTTTTAAATTCTAATATTCAGAGTTTCTCTGAATATATCACGTCACAACTTGAAACTGTAGAACAAAGAGAATGCTTAATTGAAGGACCACTTGACACATTTTCCTTCTAATAAAGGATCATTCAAGGTTGGAACGCGTGACACTTAAAACACCGTGCGGTCTAGTTTTGTTTGAATATAATGCGGAATATAGCAAACGCTTGTTTACTATATTCATTATAATTTAATATAATGAATATAGTAAACAAGCGTTTGTATTTACAGCAGTTTCTTTTGTTTTGTGATACGTTAAATAATTTAACGTTATGCTCGTCTCCGCAGCTTCGGCTTATTGGTCGCCTTCGGCGACTAGTTCAGCCGCTAGGCTCGCTTAGGTGCCCGCGATTTGCTATAGCGGGCGGGGGATGCTCTCCCTCCGTGCCTACGGCTTTACAAAAACACTCTAGGGTAGAGCAGACAAGACTACGTGGAGTCGGGGTGTGCTAATTCGGTTTTAGAACCGATTCGATCAATCTTATCTATAAAGTCTGGTTGCCCTAAACTCTGCTATGATAGTGATAAATGAAATAATATAATGTGAATTGTTATAATTTTCTTTTCGAAAAAACTCTTGACTGCTCTACACTGCAACTCAATTTGTTGTATATAAGTCCCGTCTCCAGCCACAAATGGATTGTCTAGGTCCGAGTAATTAACTTTTTTATAAGTGTATCTGTGTTATAAAAAAAACAAATTGACATATTTGCGTTTCGTTGTTGCAATTTTTAGTGAAATTTATTTTTATCGTAATTAATTCAAAAGGCATTTCCGAAATTTAAAAACAGTATAAATGGTTCAAGCTTAACCCTGACAATCCTCCTAAATTAAAAACAAAATTAAAAAATTAAGTACCCGACATCTAGTTCATAATACGAGAACAAGTTGACATTTTTGCGTTTCGTTATTAAATAATTTTTAGTGAAATTTGTTTTTATCGTAATTAATTCAAAACGCATTTCCGACATCTATAAATAGTGTAATAGGTTCAAGCTTAACCCTAACAAGCTTGCTAGACTAAAAACATTATCAAAATCAAGTACCGGATGTCTATAGCCAACCCATATAATCTTACTTATATATTATTTTAGTGGTTATAAGGATTATTTGGTATGATCATGTTTTCTTAAATACAGCTGCAAAAACGTAATGTTTCCGAAAAAAGTTTAACTACAAATACCCGACGTTACGAACGCTTTACAGCACTCATGGTCACGGGCAGGACTGAGATGTTCAACGTCCATATGTCATAGTTAACCGCGGTTACCATATACTAAAATTTAACTTTTGTTCCGATCAATGCAGTATGAACTTATGGTATCTTGAAGTCTTGCAGTTGTATGCTTGGGTTGGGATTTAATTTTATTTATTATAGGATCCCAAGCAGATGGTAGCACCCAGCCATCTTCTCTATTGAAATTAGGATGTTTTTTGATTTCAATAGCCTCGCGAATCATCCTTGGGAGGAATCGGTGTTCTTTAGCGAGGATTTGTGGTCTATCAAATCTGATGTAGTGACGGGGGCGATCCTGTACGTATTCACGATGGTCACGGGGAGGACTGAGATGTTCAACGTCCAAATGTCATAGTTAACAGCGGTTACCATAGATAAAAATTTAACTTTTTTTCCGATCTACATAGTATGAACTTATGGTATCTTGAAGTCTTGCAGTTGTATGCTTGGGTTGGGATTTAATTTTATATATTATAGGATCCAAAGCAGATGGTAGCAACCAGCCATCTTCTCTATTGAAATTAGGATGTTTTTTGATTTCAATAGCCTCGCGAATCATCCTTGGGAGGAATCGGTGTTCTTTAGCGAGGCTTTGTGGTATATCAAATCTGATGTAGTGACGGGGGCGATCCTGTACGTGTTCACAGACTGCAGACTTAGACATATAGCTCATGTGAAGAATCGTCGCTCCGGGAAGTCTGCAGTCTGTGAACACGTACAGGATCGCCCCCATCACTACATCAGATTTGATAGACCACAAATCCTCGCTAAAGAATACGGAACAGAAAATACAGTTGTTCAAAGTATAATCAAGAATGTATAATTAAAACTATGCTGTTTCTTTTTAATATTTAAAATTAATTTTAGCTTCCTTTTTTTAAAGGTTAAAAACAATTATTCTATTTTAGAATTAATAAAGCAAAATGTAAAGTCAGACCATATATGCAAGCTCATTGCACAACCTCATCATCATTATCATTACAGCCCTTCACAAGTCCACCGCTGAACATCGGCCTCCCGCAAGGAACGCCACAAAGCACGGTCCTGAGCCACCTGCACCCATCGACTTCCAGCATGTCTTAACAGGTTGTCACTCCATATTATGGAAGTACGAACTCGAAAACCGTTCTCACCATCGTTGTTCGGTTCTTCGAGCTATATGCAGCTTACTAATCCGTTGAGCTATGTCAGTCACTCTGGTTATACTGCGGATATCCTCATTACTAAGTTTATTACGCAGAGCTCGCTGAGTGACTTTGAACTCCCTCATACGGTCAGCAGTAAAGTACCACGTCTCAGATCCATAGGTCATTACTGGTAACACGCACTTGTTGTAAAATATAAATAGTCAGACTATTTATATTGTCAACAAGTGTACTGTTTATCTGTCCAAGGTAAACATACTCGTCAACAATTTGGAGCTTATTGCTCCCAACGACTGCCGGCATAGGTGTGACATGGAAATTAAACATGACTTTCGTTTTGTCCATTTTCATCTTAAGACCTATCCGTTGGAAGACACTATCGAGGTTATTGAGCATAGTGCTTAGGTCCTCCAGCGATTCTGCCATAAGGACTATATCGTTGGCAAATCGAAGGTGACTGATGTACCTGCCATTGACATTAATATTGTATCCTTTCCAGTTCAGTAGCTTGAAAAAATCTTCCAAATCAGCGGTAAAGAGTTTCGGAGGTATTACGTCACCTTGTTATACACCTCTGCAGTTGGATAAGTTTCGTACTCTGGTTTTGTATTTGGATAGCCATCTTAGCCCCACTGTACAAACAATTTAGCGCTTCAACATATCGAATTTAGTGGTACCAAGTAGAACGACAGTCAACTTGGCAGTGCTGATTCAAAGGCTTTCTCATAATCTACATAAGCAAGATACTCTTAAAGTGGCAGATTGTAACTCTTTAGACTTCTGTACAATTTTCTTGATTACACGATAGACCCTTGATTTTTAATCAAGGATCTATCGTGCTAAATCCTTTTCGGAAACCAACTTATTCGGGAGACTGAAAGTCGTCGAGTCTGCGTACTAGATGATTTGTAATGACTCTCGAAAACAGCACGTAAACGCGTCTCAGGAGGAAAATGGTTCTGTAGTTCTTCAAGAGAGCGTTGTCGCCTTTCTTGAAGAACAAGACCGCCGTACTTCTGCTCCACGCCTCCGGAGTAGGCATGGCGATCTGAGATCGATTAATCGAAGGATTGATTTCTTGTGCCAAAAGGATCAATTTTTAAATCGATATATACTACTGAATCGATCCAGTGAATCGATATTTCACCCTAAAGAATCGAGATCAAATATTTTTCTGTTTTTATAAGAGCTGTAAAATGATTGAAAATTAGTTGAATGTACACATACTCGTAATTAATGACAGTTTTTCTCAAAACCTCGCAATACTGCTTTGTGCTCAGTTTCTTTCATCTCTTCTTAATTTTTTTTTGGATTAAAGAAATAAAAAATAAGTTACATTTGTAATCTGTACTTTGTTGTAACTTTTGATATTATTAAATATAAGCTTTAAATGCAAATCGAATAAAGATAAATTTTTGAGAAATCGATATTTTAGACCTCGAATCAAATCTTATAGACCTCTGACTCGATATATCTGATTTCGATTCAAATCGATTTAAGAATCAACCTTCTTCGGAAAGAACTGCCATCCCTATTCCAAAGTCCATCCCAACGGAGGACTAAATTGACGAGCTTCTGAAGGACTTCAAGTATCGCTTTTCCACCCGCTTTCAGAAGCTTCGCTGTAATTCAATCTTTGCCTGGAGGTTTGCTGTTTTTAAGGTGCTGGAGAACCATACTAATCTCGCTCAGACTGATGTTCAGGATATCATCAGAATAGTGTCGGATAAGACTTGCTTTAGGGTTGTTAGTCACACAACCCTAAAGCAGTAATTTCAGTCGGCATGCCGACTAGAAATTATTCCTGTAGGAATAATTTCAGTCGGCAGATCACCCAACATGTCGGTCACCTCGAGAGCAAGGTCCAGATATTTTTTTCGCTTATCTGTTTCGGCTTTCACGAGGTTCTCGTCATGCGGAATGGTAATGTGCACCAAAAATATCCTTGACTGTGCCCGATCCATCAGCACAATATCAGGATTATTAGCAAGAATAGTCCTGACTGTGATGATGGCCCGGTCCCAGTAGAGCCTGGTGCGATCATTTTAGAGCACGGCTTCCGGCAAGTACTAGTAATATGGCAATTTCCGGTCCACGAGACCGTATTTCAGGAGTGAGCTCCTGGTGTAGAATTCTGGCTACTAGGTTATGCCTGTGCAAGTACTCAGAGTTAGAAAGCGTCGAACGACCGGAGATGCTATGCCTAAGTGACTCACCGGGATGGCGACGAGCTCGACAGATGTCGATAGTGCCATCCTTTAGGATGTATCTCGGTTAGTTGTTGGTCTTAATAACCTGATCCTGTATTGCACAGACAAAATCCTCGGTTTCCCCGAAGAGGTCACCAAAGCGTAGCCAGTGGAGGGAGGCTATTGTGTCTACGAAAGACTCATATAGAGCCTTGCATAACCTCCCGCGGAGTTCCTTCTCCTTCCATACGATCTCACGGTCGGAAATAATCTGCACTGCCGGGTCTTGCCATTGCTCGTTGGCTAAGGATAGAGTGGTAAGTCCTTTATCACAAAAAATAAGTTATATTTTTATTAATCTATATTGCATAAAAATGTATAAAGGGATGTCAGGTTGGTCTGCTATATCCTCTGGATTCATACTTGACTTTAATTAAACATGTAAAAATGTAATTCACACAAAATATATTAGGGTATTACTACAAAATTATAAAAGATACTGATTCGTTAAATAATCGACCAAGAACGTAGTGCTTATTCGCGATATTAATATCTTGTCGTCTCGATGCGAACTGCCACGTCGTCCCTCTTCCTTCTCCTACTAGACATTGATGTTGCATTAGAGTGAATGACAAGCTATTACTTCGACAGATGGCGTTTTGCATAAGCGGTTGAGTTTCACTCTTAAATAATCTTCGAAATAATCAAACGCGCCGTCATGTTCTATTTTGTTCTATACTGTTCATAGAGTTTTTTTATGTCAACAAGTTATCGTTATTTGTTACTTACCCGGTTTTTGAGCCTTTACCAATATAAATAAATAAATGTAAAAAAAATATATAAATGCCAAATTTCATTTAATTTAAATGACATTTGGAATCTAATTAGATTAAAGAGTGATTGAATGACAGACATCCACACTTTTAAGGATATTATAGATGTATTAACTTACTACATGTTCAAATATTACACCATTCACTCGATAATTCTATGTGATACTTCAGTATTTTCTTCACGTTACCTTACGTCTCTTGACGTTATCGTCTTAAGCACAAAACTAAAAACGTCAATAAACAAGGGGGATTGTTGACGGCCACTTCTAACCCCAATTTCGTCATTTCCTGCTGGTCTGTGCTCCTCATAAATACAAGACCCTTCCTTTAATTTCTATCACGCCTAAGGGAAACTCGGGGTCAACGATCGATGCGGCCATCGAAACAGTATTGTTGAACAATTTTTTTATTTTTGAATTAAAAAGTTCATAACAGTTTTATATTTTTTATTTTCATTACTATTATTATCTCGAGCAAAAATATTTTACGAATATCGATTTTGAGTATTGAGTTAGATGTCGAAAAGGAATTTATTAGATCGTTTCTTCAAGCGGATGTAGTGAAGTCGACTATGAAAATTGCAAGACCTCACCTCATTTCTGGTAGGGTTTCAGGGCAAGGAAGTGTCCGCCGCGCTGCCCCAATGCGTGTTGGCGAACTTCTCATGTCTTCACGATGTTTTCTTTCACCGCTGGGCACGTGGTAAATCAGCACTTAAAATGCAATTAACTATTAAAAACAGAGGTGCGAGACGTCTGCTACTACAATTGTCAATCAGGTGGATTTACGACTAAGTAAAATCCATCCTAAAACGGGAGGGGCACATGCACAGCAGTGAACACTTATGAGCTGACGTTGAAAAACAATAAAAATGTTTCATAATTATGTTGTGATATTATAAAATTGTGGATATTAAGGAAATGTTTCAAATTATTGAAACATTAATATGATAGTTATCTGTTACTTACAATGTTTACTGGCTTCACTATTTGGCTTTACCGTAGTAAGATCTCAACTTCTATCGCGTATGGTTTTCAAGTAAATATTATTTTATTGACTGTAAGTTTTATTACATATTTTTACAGCTATTTCTTGTTTCGATTCCTCTTAGAAGTGAGAGGAGGCTTGTGCCTAGCAGTGAGACTTATCGTACCTTTACTTTTATTGTGCCGCCTTTATGATAAATTTTATATTTTAAATTGTAATATGATTATAAATTTTATAATTTAAAAAGTTAAAATTATACATATAGATGATATAAATTAATAGTAGTTACTATCCGCTACTACATCACGGGACCGAGGTTTACTTATTATTCGAAGCTAACATGGGTGCAAAAACTCAATGTAGGTTTTCAAGTCATACGTATTATTGTAACCATACTGAGCTTTTAAACTGAGCTAAACTGTCTAGTCTTGTGTTGAGGTATCTTTTTTTACTTATTTTAATCCAGTGCTTGACCATAATCCCACCCAGTGGTAAGTGGTTATGTAGCCTCAGATGGTAAATCGGACTATCTTAGCGTAACAAAATCCTACTCACTCTTTTTTGAAGACGCCCAGATTGTATTCGGACGGTAAATAATACCAGTCCTTTGCTGTAGATATTACAAAAAAAGAAGCAAACTGTTGGGTTCTTATGCATGGAGTATCAACAACAACGGGGTGTGGACTCGCTGATCGTCTGATTGTCCGATTGTGAAAATAGAGGGAGGTATTAAAGCCTGTAATTCCTGTTTGTTTTCTGTTGAGTGGCAGCGTAAGAGAATCCACTACCCTGTATTATCATTTCGTTGGTTTTGTGAGATACCACAAATTGAAATTAAAAAAAGAAATAGGCATCAGGGTCTTCTTAAATAAAAGAGATATGGAGCAACTATGGCTAATATCCCTCTTTGCGACTTTTGATATGCTGTAATGAATATATGATGATGAATAAAACCCGTTTTATATCTTTTTTAAATAATTTCTTCGAATCTGCGTTGTGTAGTACCACCCACATAGTCTCTTAAATATTTCTGCTGCATAGTAAAAGTGCACCCACTGTTCTGCCCTATTTTAAGAACAAGATAAAACGACGGGGGACGATAAGATTAAAAGAAATTTCATATTGGTCATCGGGGTGTTAACGTTAAGCTGTAATATCTATTCGGACCTTTGGCACATTTGTCGCTCTAATATTATTATAAAAAAAACGCAACATTAAAAAATAAAGATGAGATTACGTTTATAAGTTATATAGTTACGATTATAAGTATATACGGTAAAATATACTTTAAGGTATATACTTATAAAAGGAAGTTTCAAATGCCGTGTGTGTTGTGATCTCGTAGGGTAAGAGTGTAAGAGCCATCATCCCATTTCATTGCATTAGTTAAAGATCTCATAGTCGCCGATAAATGGTGGTACAACCATCTAGTACATGCCGAACGTAAATAATCAGTTCAACGACAGAGATAAGAGTAAAATGTGTGCTACGTCTGATACTTGATTGAAATCTGCCAGCAAACACGTGGTGATTATGGCAAATCAATAAAATTAAGAAAAAAGCCCATGGCAAACAGTGCAACATAAGCTGATAAATATAAAGAAGAAAATTTTTAGTAAAAATAAGTGAAATCTGTGACATAATAACAAAATTATGAACAAAATATAAAAAAGTGTAACGCAGAAAATATCTGAAAATAAATCCCGCTCTAAAAAACTACTCTTGAAGTAATATTCTTCACACCACGGGGTTGCTCTATAGTACTTGATATTAAAGAAAGACTTTGTAAATATTTCACGTTACTAACTGTAGGGTGCGGCAGGAAATGACAATACAGCCTCCGAGAAGGATATATTGTTCGCCTTACCACTTGCTCGCTACTTAAAGTCCCTTTCTCTTTCCAAAAGAGAAAATTTAAAAGAAAATATAATGTTTATAGAACATTTTCGGCAATCAACACGCATGATTTTTAGACAATAGTTTTGGGATTTTATAATAAATGGCAAATATATAACATAATATTATATCAGACTAACAGAATAAACAACAGAATAAATGGCAAATATATAACATAATATTATATCAGAATGTTTTTGAATGAAAATTAATATTAAAAATTTTATTATACAAAATATTAGTTTATTTACAATCATTGCTGAATAATGAATACACGATACGTTGTTACACTTAAAGTGTCGTAAAAATATTTTTGTTATTGAAGTTGAATATTAATGCTTAATACTAATATGCCTATGCCCTAGTAGCTTAGAGGCTAAGCGCTCACTGTAAATTTTATACTGTAAAAAAAGCAACCCGTGTTTGATTCGCGCTAGCCATGATATAGATAATTATTGCAATTCCAAGTGCTGATTTATCTCTTGTTCGGCGATGAAGTAAAACACCGTGAGGAAACCATGAAAACCGAGGATAAAAGGTCGAAAACGTCTTGGGCTTGTGATGGACCTGGCCTAAAGTACCTGGACCTGCGAAGATTAGCAGCGCTGAAGGTGCGAGTTGTCTGGTATTGCGATCGCCAATCCTTCTGCTATTCATGACGGTGAAATAAATCCTGTTGTAAAATAACCACGTCTAGAAGTGAACTTTTAGAGGCTGTTGTAGAAGAAGATTTCAAGTAGTCAGCTACCCAAAAGAAGAAATGTTTATTTAAACATAAATAAACCAAAATTAATATCGTTTCAGCAGCCCTAAATAACCTATATCACCATTATTTGGAATAAATAATAGGAAAATCGATAACGTTGAAATTACTATTCAATCATAACATTTTTAACAAGAATGGTTTATGTGCAGCGGTAATTTTGGCTAAAATAATAATAATGACGATGAATTGTAATACATTTTTGTCTTAATTATGAGATTAAATATTTTGTTAAGTATGAAGAAAAGCCTAAAACAATAATCGAAACTGTTGATTTTGGAAAAAACAGCACTTGATAGAAAACACTATAGATTGATGCTATTAATATGTACACTATTGCAATTTTTATCTGCAAGCTGCATTCGTTAACATTTTTAGTTACGCGAATCGCATGCAAGCCAATTTTCACGTTATCGTATGGTGAAATTGATTGGGTTTCTTTTAGTTTGTTGGACATTATTTTTAATGACTGCATTGGATAGTAAAACTTTAAAGCTAAATAACGAAAAATGAAATAAAATATATGAACTCGTGAAAAAATATCATTGTAAAAATTTTTTTATCTGTGCAATTGTGCACGTTAATCTCCAATATGGCTAAATTAATTTGGATGTGATTTTCATTAATGTTTTGAGATAAGCTGCTGTTAACAATGATATTGAGAAGTCAAACACCCCAGTCCCCTGTGGCCGTGGGTGCTGCATAGATGCCGAAACGTTGGGAATTAAAAATAAGTAGAAATGAACGTAAAAAAATCCGTAAAATTAGTTTTATTTGAACTTTTTTAATATCGCCTGTTGTTCACATTACGTGACAAGATATTAAAAAATAAAAATATACAAAAATATATTTCATCTTAAATTATCCGTCATATAATAGATTATTTGAAATTTCAATTCTGCAATTAATGATGACTCGATTATAGTAAGTAACCATTATGTGAAGGGCTGTTTTGTCATCCCCTCCGATCTGTCTTTAGCAGGAGTCTGATCAAGAAACAAGACAAATGATACTCAAGATAAATTATCTTTTGCGACTGAGTAATTTTGTGATGTCGTCTAATTACTTGATTGACAAATTACTACGGTATTAGGCTTCTTCTTGATTATTTTTCATGATAATTGCTGCGGGGTAGCGGCGTTAGAGAGTCACCCATAACACCCCGTGGGTTTTGTAAGAAGAGACTACCAGACAAGTTTACATGGTCTACGATAGGTGGCAATATGTTCATCTCCTAAATACTAGTAATATATATACTCAGAAAGCGACGTGGTGCAGTATTAAAGGTGCTAAAGGTGCCACATCGTCGAAGATCTCTGGTACTGAAATTGCCACGAATGCGTGGCGATTCTCTTCTCAATCTTTCCTAGGATAGGTATTCAGAAGTTCGCTGTTACGGGCTTAGAAAAAAAAGAGAGAAAATAAAATGTAATCCTGGAGCAGCTTTGATGGAAGTCTGATAAAATTTTAATTTTATTTTTCACATAAAAGTCATAGTCATAACGATACAGTATAATTTATAACAGAAAATTTCTTAGTTCAGTTATATAAGTAGCTCTGTAACAGACGTACCAACCTTTTAACAGGTTTCAGTAGCTATTTAAATTTAAAACTGTTCCCGTAACAGGAAATTTACATTTAAGAGAAGAGATCCGATTTTCTTTTACAAAATGAATACTTTAACAAAATTCTATAATTATTTTAAATGGTCACTTTTGTATATATTTTAAACCAATAATAAAACTCAATAACGTAATGATGAGCTTTTAAAATCTTGAAATAATATAATATTCTATACTAAGGATAACAATAAAAATGACATATTAAAGTTTTGTATTTTTAACTGAAAATTTATATAAAGGACAAGGATATCTAATAAATAATATGTAAAATGAACGCTTTTTACCTTTACATAGACGCCACAAAATATTGAAAAAGCTGTATTAGAAATCACACAAAATTTATGGCTTATTCAGTACAATTTACAATAGTATACCATTGGCGTTATTTTAAGAAGAAAAGGAAATATAAAATTATCTATCCTTATTCTTCTTTATCATTAGCCCTTAAAAGTTTACTGCAAGACATCAACATTTCCTACTGTAGGAGAAATTTGCTATAATTTTCACCTTTGACGTTGCTGTCCGTAGCCTGTCTGGGTACGTTATGTCTGGCTCTGACGCAACCAATTTGATTTCATAGCGCTATACTCGTATATTGAAAGCCATTGGATTTTTCCGGCGTTTTTCATAGTTGCATCTTTCTACACCTATCCGGGACGTAATGATGGATTCATTTACACCGCTATAACAAGGTAAACGATTTTTTGTTTTATTTCATAAGTTTACTCTGTGTTATTTTTATAAATTAGAGGAATTGTTAACCTTCTTTTTTAGTTTCCTTTTTATATTATCTTAGTGCATGTCTACGTTATTTAGTTTTATATAATTAAATTTTGAACAAATACAACATCCTCGAAGTTGAAATCATCCATGCACTTGATTGACACTTAATTGTAGGATGTCTGATTTATTAAAGTATTTTTATATTCTTCAGTATCGTTATCAGCACCAAATCTTTTTCTTTTTTTCACTTATTGATAACAAATTAATTTATTAAACATGCAATATCGTATGCAAAATGGCGAAATTCTATCACTTGTAAAGACTTAATCTATATAATAGCTGTTATTTATTTTTTTAGTTCAATATCACTCTCATAGACAGGAGTTATAAAAATACTGCATTTAGAAGAGTGTACAATTACGCCATAAGAATAAGTTTTATAAGGGAGTTTACATACACCATTGTTCAGAAATAATATTTAAATGATACTATAATAACACTTACAGCTGTAATAAGCAAGTTGTCACTTGAAAATGAATGTGTGAAATGCGTGAAAAAAACAACTTCTATACCGGTTTTTTGATAAAATCAGATTAAAGTGTTACAAAATACTTAAAGTTGTATAGCAGAGTTTTCATATTCAGATTAAGAACCCTAAGCTTACTTAGATCCTATAATACAGACTTTATACAGCTTGAGCTGTATAATAACTAATAAACTACTCTTATAAGGATACAACAAATCTTCGACACTATTATACGCCTCTAAAAGAAATCGAAGTTCTGTGTGGGCTGTTCCATTGATATTCATAATGCTTGTGTGCTGCTTGAGAATGTTGCATTAACAATTTCAGCAGCTGCTAAACACGCTTAATGCATGTTGTATCCTGAGCACTCAATATAATATATTGAGATTGCTATTAAATACATATGATCGTACTCAACCTACCACTATAATTTTTAATATTATAATTGGTTTAAATATCATAGGAAATCATAAGTTATCATAGAAAAAATTCAAATCATAGAAAGTATTCGAAATTGGGCCACGAAATGGGGAACATAATAACATATTTAAACATTCAAACAAAATGTGGAACAAATTATGAACTTCCTACAGTAATTAAACATTAGTTGTCCAATATATAATTACTATCAATTCTCAAGGAAGTTTTTTGTATTTTCGATATCGGTACCTGAAATTAAGTTAATTCAATACGTATAATTTGGATATTGATATGGTGGCCTCTAACTGTTAAACTTTTCTCGGTAACTTAAAAATATGTTATAAACAAATATTCTCTAGTAATAATAAATGTTTATAATAGAAGTTTTATCATCATCATCATCATCATTCTTCACAAGTCCACTGCTGAACATAGCCCCCCCCCCCCCCAAGGTATGCCATAAACACGGTCCTGAGCCACCTGCATCCATCGACTTCCTGCATGTCTTACCAGGTCGTCACTCCGTCTAGTGGGGGGTCGCCCTACACTTCGCCTATCGGTATGAGGCTGCCACTCGAGAACATTTTTTCCCCAACGGTTGTCGGTTCTTCGAGCTATATCCCTCTCCATAGATCACTGAGCGACTTTGAGCATCCTCATACGGCCAGCAGTGAAGGACCAGGTCTCGGTTCCGTAGGTCATCACTGGCAACACGCACTGGTTGTACAACTTAGTTTTCAGGTTTTGAGGTATACTTGACGAGAAGATGCGTCGTAGTTTCCCGAACGCTGCCCAGCCAAGTAGAATCCGTCTATTGACCTCTCGGTTGAAGTTGGACTTACCTAGTCGGACTATTTGTTCCAGGTAAACGTACTCGTCAACAACTTCGAGCTTAGTGCTCCCAACAACTTCCGGCATAGGTGTGACAGGTTTTGCCCATTTTCATCTTAAGGCCTATCCGTTGGGAGGCACTATTGAGGTCATTGAGCTTAGTTATTAGGTCCTCCAGCGATTCAGCCATAAGGACTATATCGTCAGCAAATCGAAGGTGAGTGATGTACTCGCCATTGATGTTAATACAATGCAGCAGTGAAGAGTTTCGGGGAAATAATGTCACCCTGTCTTACACCTCTCTGCAGTTGGATAGGTTTCGTACACTGGTTCTGTACTCAGATAGCCATCGTAGCCCTACTGTACAAACACTTCAGCACTTCGATATACCGACAGTCAACTTGGTACCGCTGAAGAGACTGTAGCACCGCCCAAATTTCGACGGAATCAAAGGCTTTCTCATAGTCCACATACGCCAGGCAAAGTGGCAGATTGTATTCTTCAGACTTCTGTTATTTTTGCCGAACGGTATGTATGTGGTCTATGGTACTAAAGCCTTTTCGGAAACCGGCTTGTTCGGGAGGCTAGAAGTCGTCGCATCTGCGTGCGAGACGATTCGTAATGACTCTCGAAAACAGCACGTAGACGCATCTCAGAAGGGATATCGGTCTGTAGTTCTTCAAGAGAGCTCACGTTTCTTGAAGAACAAGACCACCCTACTTCTGCTCCACGCCTCCGGAGTAGTGTCACCATGGAGAACGGAATTAAAGAGCCTCTGAAGGGCTTCAAGTACCAGTTTTCCACCCGCTTTCAGAAGCTCCGCTGTAATTTCATCCTCGCCCGGGGACTTGACGTTTTTAAGGTGCTGGAGAGCCATTCTAATCTCGCTCAGATTGACGTCCGGGATATCATCGGAATAGTGTCGGGTAAGACTTGCTCTTGGATCGTTACTCACACTTGCGTGTGGCTCCAACGATAATGTGTACAGCTGCCCATAGAAACTCTCAATCCCACTCAGAATCTCAGGTGTCCCGGAAACGATGCTCCCACATTCAGTCTTCAGCTTTGACAGTTGGCTCTTACTGGCAGACAGATCTCTGGCAAAGACTTTGGAGCCCTGGTTCCGCTCGATCGCTTCAATACGAGCAGTATTAAATTTGCGTAAGTCTCCCCGCATGCATTTGGAGATCTGTCTGTTCAGTTGCCTGTATGCTGTCAAATCTGTTAACGATTGCAGCCTCATCTCCCGTGTAATAGCCATGAGATTAAGAGTGTGATCGGAGAGGTTTTGTGTTGTTTTGCGGCTTGCAGAACTTAGCTCGGACCGCATGGACAGTTTCCACGGGCTTGTCATTCATATCGTCCTGCATTGCAATCTTCTAGGCACTGAAAGCGGTTACGTTACTCCAGCTGAAAGGTTTTGGGATTCTGGATTACGAGGGGGACGGAGCGTTGATTTCATTAGATGAGACCTCTCCAACTTAACGTTTATGTTCATTGTGACTAACCATTCGGTGATCGCTGCCAGTTTTCACCCTTGCGATCACTGAGACATCACTGAACAGTTGGCGTGTGGTCATCATAATAAAGTCAGGACTCGACCAGTTCCACTTCCTGTGGGGCCGCTTCTGAAAGAAAGAGTTCATCATAAAGAGTCCCTCTTTTTCCATAAAGTCGGCCAGCTGCTGGCCCCTACGGTTCCGTTGCCCTACTCCAAATTTCCCTAACTTTAGCCACCGTTTTCTCTTGTGCCTAGTTTTGCGTTGAAGTCTCCCATCCACACCGTGTATTGTGTTTTGGAGGAATGCATGGCTTTGGAAATATAGTCATATATTTCCTCGACCTCCTCATCGGGATGTGCCGAGGTTGGTGCGTAAACCTGTATGACCTTCAGCGAATACCGTTTGGTGATTCTGATTATCAGGTACGCGACCCTCGTGGACACACTCCCAATCTTTACAACGTTATTGACGAGAGACTTGTGGACGATAAATCCGACACCTCCTTGGGATAGATGGTACTTATGATAGAACAAGTTGCCAGACTCGAGGATTACCGTGTCCTCCCCCTCTCTTCGGACCTCGGATAATCCAATAATATACCAGCGAAATTTGTCTACCTCTTCTTCCAGCTCCAATGTCTTCTCGTCAGTCCTCAGGGTGCGTGCGTTATATGTTGCCAGCTTGAGTCGTCGTAGGTGGCAACCGAACCTCCATCGGAGATTTTTAGCACCCCCTGCCCCGCTGTTACCATGTTCGCCATCGTAGCCAGGAATAGCGGGGCCGCCGGGGACTGGGGGCCGTTTGTTTGCGTCGTTACTCATGGGGGGATTTTTGCCATAGTTGCCATGCTTGGCGGGTGGCTTGGCAACCACAGTTTTTTATTATATTAGTTTTGTTATTAGGAAGATGCTGCTGCCCATCTCTAAAGAAGATATGGGGTAGTGGATATTGTCAACCGCCACTACACGGCATCTATATCATCATCATCATTTATATATATATATATATATATATATATATATTATAGCGCTTAAAATTAAAAAAAAAACTGCGGTTGCCAACCTGCTTGCCAAGCGTGAAAACTGTGGCAAATATTCCCCTATAGTAAAATTATATAATAAATTGAAATTCGATTCTTAATAAATAACGTTTTTAATTTTGTCTTTCATTTGAATACGCAGGAATTGCATAATTTAATTCCTCTCTCTCCCTTCCACCATCGGACAACCAGTCGTTCGGCCAGACGTTTCTCGACCGTTTCGTTGTTGACTTACCTTCGTGTTTTTGACGCATTCGAACCAAACTGTTTGCTACGTCATTCATCATTCGTACAGGAAAAGAGTGGAATAAGTAGCCTGCATCTGTCTTTACATCCGATTACAATGTGGGTGTCTTCAAGGCAAAGTGAATAGGTTTTTGCTAAGTTAGTGCGCTTTACCATCTTAAGCTACATCACCACTTACGATCAGGTGGAATTGTAGCTAAGAGCTGGTCTAGAAAAGTTAAAAAAAATTCTGGAACAATCAAAGCCAGGGGCCTAATTAAAGGGCACTGAAGCCAAATTAGTTGTTTTTAGAATTTTTGTCTGTCTGAAATTTTGTGTGTAGGTAGTAAGTGATCCGGAGTTACTTATAGGCTTCTTTTTATCCGATTACGGAACTTTAAAAGGAGGTTTAAGTATTTTACTTCCTTTAGATGTTATTTTCTATTTACTACGATTGATTTGTTTTATTAAAATAAACAAAATATTTGTAAACAAAGTTAGTTTATTTATTTATAAATAAACTAATAAAAATTGCAATTAGTACAGGTCTCTTATTATCCATATAGTTTAAATAAAAAAAATTATATATGTATTGTTCAGATCTTAGAATTTCTAATACCTTAAGTTAGTCGATTATTAAAACTGAAATGACAGTATTTCTGTAAAATAATTAACAGTGTTTGTTGACAATATTATGATATAGCTTGACCAAATCAATAAATATAGATTGTTTGGCGATATTAACATCTAAACACGGCATTGCTATTACTAGATATTATTGTTATATCGTAAAATAATTTCATTACACACCGTTAACAGCGCTGTTTGCGTGTATTTGAAGCAGGATTTTTTATAGATTCCACATAACTTTATGCCAAATTTATGTGTTATATAAATGTAAGCGCCTTTGTTGTGCGATAGAGCCACTCCAGGCACATCTCAACTTATTGTATCTGAGTACAAAAGGGTAACGTTTTGGTCGTCTACTTACTTAATAAACTAATAATAAGTACATAACTGGTCTAACTATAAACAATTCTATTAAATATTTACTAATTGTTACAGGATCAAAAATTATCAGACTGGTATAAACCGGTGGCCACTGCATGATTTATCATAATTGTCAATTTTAGCAAAATTACTAAAACACTGTGTACACAAAACTTTGATTAAGAGAGATCTTTCGTTGAATATGTTGTGTGTCTATCGGCATAGCAATATTTCACCAATTTCTTTTTGTATCAAGTCCGATGTAAGAAATTGAAAATTAAATGCACTGTAAGTCACTATTTTTTTATCCATGTTTGATGGAAAAATAGTTTGTGATACCGTTGATGCAACATTTTTAATTTTAATGAGTTTTTTTAAAACAGATTGTCATATATTAAGATAGCCTTCATATTTTCAGACATATTTATTAAAATTTTTGTGACAGTCCCGGTTTCATATCTCACATGAGTAAATGATCAGACTCTTGTGTAAAAGTACTATATATTTATATATATTTAATATTTTAAAGAAAGCAAATTTTAAACACGGGTTTATTTTTATTTTAACTATGAGTAGAACTACATTGATTAAATATTGAAAGTCATCTGTACAAGCCAGTAATCAAACCAATCTAAACATAAATAATAAGGTACGTAAACAACCCAAATTATATCCGCGCCGATTCCACTCATATTTTAACTGCAATTTGAAGAGAAAACATCGCAAGGAATTTGAAAATTTAAAAAATATTTCGGAAATTAGTTTTAGGAATACGTTTGTGAAGTCGGTTATCCCGTGTTGGAGTCAACTTAATCAACTCCTTTTCGACATAAAACTCGCTGTGGCCTGTACCCAATAGTGGAGTGTATTTAGGCTGCAACTTTTTTACTTTTAATAGGTCTATTCACTGCTGATCATAGGCTTCCCCCATTGTTTGTCAAAGAGACCGGGTATTTGCAGAAGTACTTACGCTTGGCAAGCAGATTGGCAACCCCAGCTCTTTATTTTTTGTGCTGTTATCAAGAAGATGCCGTCCGTCTTCTGTTTCAGTTACTCTCAGTCGCCTTTTGACACACACAGGACGAAATTGGGTAGTAGTTTCTTTTTCGCCGCCTCTACATGGCTAATATATTATGTTTTTCTCCCTTTCATCAATTGGATTTCATCCACAGACTGACAAATAAGTTGAATATTTGCCATAGTTGCCACGTTTGGCATTTTGAGCTACGATCACGAAGTCGCTGTTCATGAATTTAGTGCCCCTCACACATTCACCGTGAATATAACTACATTTATAAAAAATTTAAGTCTACTCAAACGTAAAAAAAAATACTGGCAAGTGGTTCTTATGAATATTCAATGGGACCAATATTAATAAAGACCATCCAACCATACACTCAAAACCACCAAATCAAAACTTATTTTATCAAAACTATATCTACTTTAATAATGAATACTATGAAAATAACGCATTTCCATTTCCAGGTCAATTTTCCTTTCATAAAGACACATCGCAAGGAGTGCCCGATATAAAAAAAGATTTTGCTTGACGTACGATATTTATGCGATACTGATAAACTAACTTATGTGTTTCTACAGCCTATTATATTGCCACTATAGATACATATACCGGCTCGTCTCTACAACTGCTCCAGTTTTACTAATTTTTGGTATGAAATAGTATTATCGATGTTTTTAAATTCAAGCCCACGCGAGCGAAGCCGCGGGTAAAAAGCTAGTCTCTCATGTATGCACATGTACGAAAAGTGTCAAATACCATTATGTGTCGTTAAAACTTTTTCTACAAAAAAATGAAACAACTGCAAAAAATCCTAAGAAAAGGTATTGTAATATTTTTAATCGTTTTATATGTTATGTTGTTACTTTTCAAGGACTACGTAAGTACCTCGATTTATGTTTCGTCGCTCTTATTTAAAACTAAGTTGTAGTCCTTACTAGATCCTGAAATGGGACTGCCTAATAACAATAATTATTGTCTTTTGGTCAAAGGCCAGAGTAACATTATCAATAAGTATTTACTTGATAAAGTTCCTAAAAAAATTTCTTTAATTTTTTTTCCAATCTACATACGAAAAACCGTACAAGGTTATAATATTTTTAGGTTATAATATTTATTATAAGAACAAAAAAGGAAGAAATTTGTTATTCAACCATATTCTGGTTAAAGTGGTATGGAACTTTATAAATCACGCATAGAACGATTTACAGCGAGAGAGTTCTTTCAAACTATATTCGGTTGGATATCCAGAACTTGATGAATGCCTTGTTTATGTACTCGTACTTGAAAGATCTTAGTTTGACAAGAGAATTTCAAAGCATAATGTTCAATATGGTCTTGATTTTGTTTATTACTATAAAATAAAAATTTTCTTCAACGAAGAATATATAAATATATAATATTTATTTTCTCAGAACAGAGTTAATATTTAAAATTGTTGAAAATTGTCAGTATTGCTACAGTGATTATATACTATATTTCGATGAACGATCTTACAGTGTATCAGATGATAAGCTTTACTGCAGTACATGAACATCTGCAGCAGACTTCAAACAAAGAAGACTGCAGGTATGTGGTCACCTCTGAAAACTAAGATGCAATGTCTCAGTATCTGTAATTATACTGGCGCTCTATACCCTGCGGACCGGAACACAATGAGAGAGTGGTTGCTACATATAATCCTTGGCGAAAAGGGAATGCTACCACTTATATGCACTTTGATACGAGATTTTAATAGGATATTGAAACAAACTCCTTATAAGTATTTTTATAGAGACTTTTCTTTTAAAGCAGGTTGTTTGTTGATAATTATCTACGTACAAAATTTGAGAGAATTGTTGAATTTTTAACATCCCGCTTAAAAATTGAAAATTTTCAAAAAATAGGGAAGTTACTGGTTTCACCACGATTATCGAAAATTTGAGATCTTGAGATCCCAAGAAGCTGCTCTTACTAATTTTACGTGGACGTCCGTACGGATGTGTGTGTGTGTGTGTGTGTGTGTGTGTGTGTGTGTGTGTGTGTGTGTGTGTGTGTGTGTGTGTGTGTGTGTGTGTGTGTGTGTGTGTGTGTTTGTGTGTGTGTGTGTGTGTGTGTGAAGAAAACATCGCAAGAAATTTGAAAATTTAAAAAATATTTCGGAAATTAGTTTTAGGAATACGTTTGTGAAGTCGGTTATCCCGCGTTGGAGTCAACTTAATCAACTCCTTTTCGACATAAAACTCGCTGTGGCCTGTACCCAATAGTGGAGTGTATTTAGGCTGCAACTTTTTTACTTTTAATAGGTCTATTCACTGCTGATCATAGGCTTCCCCCATTGTTTGTCAAAGAGACCGGGTATTTGCAGAAGTACTTACGCTTGGCAAGCAGATTGGCAACCCCAGCTCTTTATTTTTTGTGCTGTTATCAAGAAGATGCCGTCCGTCTTCTGTTTCAGTTACTCTCAGTCGCCTCTTGACACACACAGGACGAAATTGGGTAGTAGTTTCTTTTTCGCCGCCTCTACATGGCTAATATATTATGTTTTTCTCCCTTTCATCAATTGGATTTCATCCACAGACTGACAAATAAGTTGGATATTTGCCATAGTTGCCACGTTTGGCATTTTGAGCTACGATCACGAAGTCGCTGTTCATGAATTTAGTGCCCCTCACACATTACCGTGAATATAACTACATTTATAAAAAATTTAAGTCTACTCAAACGTAAAAAAAATACTGGCAAGTGGTTCTTATGAATATTCAATGGGACCAATATTAATAAAGACCATCCAACCATACACTCAAAACCACCAAATCAAAACTTATTTTATCAAAACTATATCAACTTTAATAATGAATACTATGAAAATAACGCATTTCCATTTCCAGGTCAATTTTCCTTTCATAAAGACACATCGCAAGGAGTGCCCGATATAAAAAAAGATTTTGCTTGACGTACGATATTTATGCGATACTGATAAACTAACTTATGTGTTTCTACAGCCTATTATATTGCCACTATAGATACATATACCGGCTTGTCTCTACAACTGCTCCAGTTTTACTAATTTTAGTATGAAATAGTATTATCGATGTTTTTAAATTCAAGCCCACGCGAGCGAAGCCGCGGGTAAAAAGCTAGTCTCTCATGTATGCACATGTACGAAAAGTGTCAAATACCATTATGTGTCGTTAAAACTTTTTCTACAAAAAAAATGAAACAACTGCAAAAAATCCTAAGAAAAGGTATTGTAATATTTTTAATCGTTTTATATGTTATGTTGTTACTTTTCAAGGACTACGTAAGTACCTCGATTTATGTTTCGTCGCTCTTATTTAAAACTAAGTTGTAGTCCTTACTAGATCCTGAAATGGGACTGCCTAATAACAATAATTATTGTCTTTTGGTCAAAGGCCAGAGTAACATTATCAATAAGTATTTACTTGATAAAGTTCCTAAAAAATCTCTTTGATTTTTTTCCAATCTACATACGAAAAACCGTACAAGGTTATAATATTTTTAGGTTATAATATTTATTATAAGAACGAAAAGGAAGAAATTTGTTATTCAACCATATTCTGGTTAAAGTGGTATGGAACTTTATAAATCACGCATAGAACGATTTACAGCGAGAGAGTTCTTTCAAACTATATTCGGTTGGATATCCAGAACTTGATGAATGCCTTGTTTATGTACTCGTACTTGAAAGATCTTAGTTTGACAAGAGAATTTCAAAGCATAATGTTCAATATGGTCTTGATTTTGTTTATTACTATAAAATAAAAATTTTCTTCAACGAAGAATATATAAATATATAATATTTATTTTCTCAGAACAGAGTTAATATTTAAAATTGTTGAAAATTGTCAGTATTGCTACAGTGATTATATACTATATTTCGATGAACGATCTTACAGTGTATCAGATGATAAGCTTTACTGCAGTACATGAACATCTGCAGCAGACTTCAAACAAAGAAGACTGCAGGTATGTGGTCACCTCTGAAAACTAAGATGCAATGTCTCAGTATCTGTAATTATACTGGCGCTCTATACCCTGCGGACCTGAACACATTGAGAGAGTGGTTGCTACATATAATCCTTGGCGAAAAGGGAATACCACTACTACCACTTATATACACTTTGATACGAGATTTTAATAGGATATTGAAACAAACTCCTTATAAGTATTTTTATAGAGACTTTTCTTTTAAAGCAGGTTGTTTTTTGATAATTATCTACTTACAAAATTTGAGAGAATTGTTGAATTTTTAACATCCCGCTTAAAAATTGAAAATTTTCAAAAATAGGGAAGTTACTGGTTTCACCACGATTATCGAAAATTTGAGATCTTGAGATCCCAAGAAGCTGCTCTTACTAATTTTACGTGGACGTCCGTACGGATATGTTTGTGTATGTGTGTTTGTGTGTGTGTGTGTGTGTGTGTGTGTGTGTGTGTGTGTGTGTGTGTGTGTGTGTGTGTGTGTGTGTGTGCGCGTGTGTGTGTGTGAGTGAGTGAGTATGTGTGTGTGTGTGTGTGTGTGTGTGTGTGTGTGTGTGTGTGTGTGTGTGTGTGTGTGTGTGTGTGTGTGTGTGTGTGTGTGTGTGTGTGCTTAACCTCAAAAAATGACGTCGAATGCCGTTTGGAAAATAAAAAACGGTTCATACGTTCGTGAGATATCGAAGAATTTTTTTTTGAAAAAAAAAAAACGTTTTTTTTTACATAACTTCGAGATTTTGCAACATAATTTGGTGAAATTTGGAGCGCTTTGCATTTGAAATTAGCGGGAAGTTCCAGGGATGGCCTGCAGGGTCAACCAATTTTTTTCCACAGGTGCATAATAAACTTTCTGTTAGAGAATTTGCATTATATGTCATAGAACGAATTAAAAATATATTAATTAAAATCAGTATATAAAGTACGCAACGAGTATACTAACATTTTATTGTAAAATTAAAAGAGACACGAAATTGAAAACCGAAAGAATAATATTACTGAAATTATATTCTACATCCTTGTATTTTTGAAATACTCACCTGCTTTCCAAAAATAAAAATAAGAGAATTTCCTAGTAAAGTTAGGTATATATTGAAAGATATTTTATTAATATTGCAAAAAAATAACGGGCTCTTTAAAAAAATGTGTGCAATTGACAAGCAGAAAACGTGAAACCTTAAGAAAACTAAAATTAAAAAAAATGAGACGAATGCAGATTATCAGCAGTAGGATTATTGTGGGTTTTATATTATTAAAACAAAAATAATTAAATAATATACTATAAATTTACATTAATACACTGTGTATTATATCTCATTATTTCGCATGCTTAATGCTATATATGAATATGTTTGTATCATTTTAATGTCGCTATTTTGTTTCATCATGAATCAAATCACAACAATTCACTTTGTGATTTGATACGTGATGAAACGAAAAAGCGAAAATCACTTCAAAAATTTTATTTTGTAAAGAAACAAAAGTAAAAAAATGCATAATTTTATTTCTAGATGGGTATTTAGTTAAATAAACAGTACCCTACTGTGCAACCTAAAAAAACGTAAATGTTAAATTCGCTGCTAATACAACTGGTTATTAGCAACATTAATGAGCGGTTACGTCGCGCGTTGTTAATCACATAGAGCACCCGACGTACGTATACACAGCTATCTGTTACTTAGAATTATGAAAAACGCTTATATTTAATGATATAATTTAAATTTTTTATATTTATTTATATATTATATTTATGACAACGATTCGTAGGCGGCGTATTGGAACTTAGTAAGCTGTATCATGCAGCGGGTATCGTAAGTACCGACAGAGGAAAGTAAAACATACGACTTCTTGATAATAATTCGAAATGATAAAATCCAACGGTTGCCAACCCGCCTGCCATGCTTGGCAAAATTCACTATGAGTAATGCACCTATGGGAAAATATAAGAGGTAGGTCTATGTTCAATAGTGGACTTTGCAGATAGTTATATACATTTAAAAGATGCAATAGGGAGGCATGACACCAATACTTCTCAACTTGGTTAGGTACTACGTTTGTCTTTTACTAGATCACCTTGATATCAAGCCACGCTGCAGCTATATCATGGTTGTAGCACGAATGCGTCGCCTCGACCGGGGAAGGACCTCGTTCCTACAGAATACCAGCGTAAAATAGCAGCTTAATACTGCTGTGTTTTGCAAGCCGGCCTTCGTAAAGGATACTGTACCATCGATCATATTCACGTTGTTGAACAGGTAATAGAAAAATATAATGAATTTAGAAAACCACTATTTTTGGTGTTTATCGACTATGCTAAAGCTTTCGACTCTATTTCACACAACAGCATTTGGAAAGCTCTAGAAAACCAAAACATTCCCCAACAATACATAAACATCCTAAAATACATCTACCATGAGAGCCATAGTAGAGTTAAATTAGACCGAACCGGACCACCCTTCCCAATAAAAAGAGGAGTGAAACAGGGAGATCCACTTTCACCAAAAATCTTTATAGCAGTAATGGAAAATATCATCAAAGGCTTAAAATGGACAAATAAGGGTATAAATATAAAAGGGAACTACCTCAGCCATCTTAGATTTGCAGACGATCTAGTAATATTTTCCGAGTCAGCAAAACAGATAGAGTCAATGTTAAATGAGCTAAACAACGCCAGTCAAAATGTAGACCTGCAACTAAACACTATTAAAACCAAAGTAATGACGAATAGAGCTCAAATACCTATAATTGTGAACAACATTCCATTAAAATATATTGATGAATATGTGTATCTCGGTAAATTAATATCATTCAAAAGAACGAGATACGTTGACGAAATCCAAAGGAGAATAATATCAAGTTGGGGAAAATTCTGGACCCACAAGGAGATTCTAAAATCGACTCTACCTATAAACACTCAAAAAAGAAAATAATAGATTATTGTATACTGCCCTGCCTTACTTATGGATGCCAAACATGGATATTTAACAAACACAACAGTGACAAGATCGCAAAATGTCAAAGACGAATGGAAAGGACAATTCTTAACATAAAATTGAAAGACAGAGTAAGCAACTTGGAATTAAGCAACAAAACAGAAGTAATAGACGGTCTTCAATACGGTCAAAGGTTGAAATGGCGATGGGCAGGACATTTAGCACGCAATTCAGACCAAAGATGAACTAAATCGGTGACAGAGTGGCAAGGACCAGCTGGAACATGTGCAAAAGGCAGGCCAAAAGAGAGATGGGTCGACGAGGTGATGGTTACAGCTGGGAAAAACTGGATGAACAAGGCACAGGACAGACAAGTATGGGCAGCTCTGGTGGAGGCCTTTACCCAAAAAGGGGTTCTCAAATGACAGGTATAATAAGTTAAAGTTATAAATATACTTAAAATAATAAATAAGTACTAAAAATAGTTACGAATCTATTTAAAAAAAATTAATAAGATCTATATTGTAAGAAAATATTATTTAAAAGAAATTACTAATAATATAAATCTGTGAAACTAAAATGTCAAAATTGTTTTATATAAAAATTAAATTATCTAAATAAAAGCAAATTAAATGCAAAATGAAATTTCCAATTGAATGAAATTCTAATATTATAATAATTCATGTACTTAAAGTTATTTAAATTGATTTTTGTAACAAATTTATTCAGTGTAATGAAATTTCCAATTAAATATAATTCTTACATTATAGTAATGCATGTATTTAAAGATATTAAATTGATTTTGAGTGTAAATGAAATTTTCAAATGGAATGTAAGTCTAATATTTATAATAATGCATGCACTTAAAGCTATTAAAAATGAATTTCTAACGAATTTACTAAGTGTAAAAAATGAGGAATAAAAAGGCTATTTTATTTATTTATTACTGCTATGTTTTGTATGGTGAGTGAAGAGATCCAGAGACCCTTTTTTACTGGAAACATGGCATTCTCTCTTAGTCCTCAGGGGTGACAACGTATTTGCGTATTGATTCTTAATCGAGAATAAGTCTAGATTCTATTGGCCAAAACATCCACTTACCGTCAGGTGGACTATTTGGTCGGTATATAAGCAGCTCTGAAGCTGTGTGGAGAATCCTGGCGTTTCCTTTTACTTACATATTATAAACTGTAATAATTAGTAACCACCAATAAAAAAACAGTGTTAGAGGTGCAAAATGTTTATTACTGCTACAGCCAATCCACTTGCAAAGCAAGGCAATTAAGGGGAAATATAATGTCAAATGGCTTAGCAAGATCCTTCGTTATGCCGAAAATATTGCAGCATTAATTTTGAAATAAATATATGGTAAAGTTGAGGATTATAGTTAGTGATTATGTTAGACGAAAACACGATTTCGTAAAATTTTCTCGATAGAAAAAAAATCCAAAGTTACCTCCAAAATAAACAATAAACCGCTGTTATTCATAAAATACTTTAAATAAGATCATGAAACTTTGCATACTAACTGAACTAACTATAAAGCAGTGCTTATGTTATTTACTTTTTTTTAAAATACTATTATTTTCACTGTAAAAAGAAATTACCTAAACTATCGGCGTCTTGAGCTTGATTCCTGTCGTTCAGTTAGTATCGCTTAGGCTTTTGAAGGGAGAAGTTTTGTCGCTTATGATCAGAATATACATTACGCAACAGTACGACGTAAAATTAAAATGGGAAATAACCGTGATAAAAATAAGAAGCGGCTGGCTTGGCTTTAAAAAACAGGCATAAATATGATAAACCTAATGAAATAAGTGTCTAACGACCTTTCTACTTACAGTATTAGTGATTACAAATATTTCGGTACATAGCATACGACGCGCGGGGAAGTGGGGACGAAATTAGAATTTGAGCTGACTTACTCTAACCTCTTAAGCCTACTTCAACGGGAGAAGCCCAATGTCTAACAATAGACTTTTACGGGCCGATGATAATGGAGATGTATAAAAAATGTAGTAAGAATGCAAAGATAACAATTTAATTTCTCTATTACAAATTCACTAAGATGAGTTATATTTTTATTGTATCACCCTAGCAGAATCCATAAAATATATACATATTATATCTCTTGGTTAATGATATTTATTTTACAAAAAAGAAAGATGAGTGAGCAATCTGTGACCACATGTAAATATTTTATTCCGCGAGATTAATGACTACCACATAATCTCATTCAGGTCCTCGATATCAAAACATTTATTCAGAATAAATACATATATTAAAATACTTGTTAGACGAGTAGCCAACAGATATGCATCATTACGAAATACTTAGTTCACTATAATCGAGATACAATATGTATAAAACAACATGAATTTTATTTTTTCGATGTATTATTTAAAAACTCAACAAAAGTAGATACAGACTGCAGACTTTCTGAACACGTACAGGATCGCCCCCGTCACTACATCAGATTTGATAAACCGCAGATCCTCGCTAAAGAACACCGATTCCTTCCAAGGATGATTCGCGAGGCTATTGAAATCAAAAAAACATCCTAATTTCAATAGAGAAGATGGCTGGGTGCTACCATCTGCTTGGGATCCTATAATAAATAAAATTAAATCCCAACCCAAGCATACAACTGCAAGACTTCAAGATACCATAAGTTCATACTGCATAGATCGGAACAAAAGTTAAATTTTAATCTATGGTAACCGCGGTTAACTATGACATATGAACGTTGAACATCTCAGTCCTGCCCGTGACCATGAGTGCTGTAAAGCGTTCGAAACGTCGGGTATTTAAAAAGTTAAATATACGCGATAAATTCTGTAAAAACTAGTATTATTTCAATGTGTAGTGTTCGCGTAAATATAAGAAATCATAATATTATAATAATTAGAATGCCTTATTATATTATGTTTCCCTAACACATAATAATTAACAAGTGCTAATTGGTACTGTCGGGAAGTGGCGGTGGTCTTACTTTGTGTGTCCCGAATGCATTCTCATACCATTCATCACATTAAGAGAAATACTATAGTACTTTTCTAGGCCAGGCGGAAAAAAGTACATTGACCTCAAGTATTATGTTAGCATTGAAACAAAACGACAGTTATTGCTTCCATAGATTTCTTTATAGATTACGTATCGTTATGCGCTAAGCTTGTCTTATGGTACGGGGTGGGGTGAAGGAAGCGGTCATTCAGAGATAATAAACCTGTTTCGACGCGATTCGCGATAGTTATTGCGATGCGTATTTTAGAAAGTGGATGGAGCAGAACTCATTTCTCATTCTACTTTGAGACGCGCTTGCGTGTAGATAGTTTGAGATTTAAAATTTTCGGTTATAGTAGTTGTTTTAATTTTTATTAAGTTGGTTTTGTTAGTTGTATTATTACGTTTTGTATTAAAGTTTTTGTTATTGTTCTGTGACATTTTGTATATTATCACTAGTATGAAATCGGGTCCATCGACACGAAAATCTCATAAAGACGACCACAAAAGGAGCGGAAAGTGACGCACATTTCGGAAACCGAAAAAATAATGATTGTAAACATCTATAAATATGTAAAAGAAACGTTAGACTACGTTTATTTTACATACATATTACCTATATTTATCCAAAACGGATATGAAAAAGAAGACTGCCGATATTTTAGGTTATAATCAATGTGACGGACTCTTCTACGTCTTCATCATCATACAATGATTCTGAAATAGATACAGATGAATAGTCTATCAAGTGTCTCTGACAATCTATTATGAGAATTTTTATGCATATTTCAAGCTTGGCTGCTTAAGAATGCTTAGCATTAAAAGTTAGTCTTTTTACCTGACTGCCAAGAAGTGGTTATGTTTTATATAACTACCTACCTACCTATTTATTAAAGTACTTACCTACTATTAACGTAATAATGAAATTTGTAATAACTCATGACTTATAAATAATAAACTTAAATTAATATTAATTTGCTTTTTAATTCATTTAGGTACAAGATAAACTTTTTTCTTTATTATATAATACTAGACATAGGGCCTGTAAAGAACTTCGCATTTGGCACCCTTATCTTTCACTCTGATTATGTATGTAATGATAAAAGGATAAAAAAATGATAGAAGAATGATATCGTCAAAGGTCAATGTACTTTTTTTCCGCCTGCCCTAGAAACATACTATACCTACTTACCTACTTATTAAAGTACTTACCTACTATTAACGTAAAAATGAAATTTGTAATAACTCATGACTTATAAATAATAAAGTTAAATTTATATTAATTTGCTTTTTAATTGATTTAGGTACAAGAAAAAATTTTTTCTTTATTATATAATACTAGACATAGGGCCTGTAAAAAACTTCGCATTCGGCACCCTTATCCTTCACTCTGATGATGTATGTAATGATAAAATGATAAAAAAATGAACGTAAACAAAAAAGATTGCCTACCCCAATGATATTGTCAAAGGTCAATATACTTTTTTCTGCCTGCCCTAGAAACGTACTATACATGTAAATACAGCTAGTATTAAATAAAACCGACGGGGCTGAGTACTGAAAACACACTGGTTTATTAGTTGATCGTATCATGGTATGGTGAAATTTGTACACCTATATACAAAGCTTGTGCAAAAACATGAATTATAACATAATATATAGCTCATAAACTTGCCTTATTTACCTGTCTTTTGCTGAATTCAGACTTTTTAACAAATTTATTAACTGCAATGTTTAGGAATATCATAAGCATATTCAAAATATTTAAAAAATAGAAAGATGTATGAGGAAGAAAAATAGGTTTTTTAATCTGTTCCTTCTATTAAATGTAAGTAATCAAATTAAGGAAATAAAATTTCATTTGATTAATTGGTTGTGTAATTATTTTGATTTGCGTTTTTTAGATAGTGCTGTGATATGTTTTTCTATAAATGTATAATTTTTTAACATTTACACGTAATAAACATTACTCAGTAATATACAACTAATAAGGCTCAGTTGCTCCGTAACGTAACTGTGGTTAACCAGAAATCTCAGAGTGTCCCTAGAAAACCCATAATATCGCCACTAGAAATTCTCAAGAGACATCTTGAGCATCTTGATAACAGTTAAGTTGAGGCCACTTCAAAACGAAGTGAGCAATATAACATGAACCTTGATACAATGCGTAACAATACTATTACAAAATTCAGATATTTTCATCACGGCTATATTGTTTAATATATTAATTAAAACTTTAGTTAGTAAGAAATAATATTAAAAAATCTGGAATGCGTAATAAATTTTAAAAAGTTTGTAGTACTTAACTGACGTACTTCAACGCCGTGGCTGCAAAAAATAACTAAAATTAATTAAGGAAAATAAATTTAAAAATATAAATATTAAATATATAAATTTATTAAAAAATATATTGGACTTTAACCCGGATATGACAAAAATCACTGAAAGCTTAAAACGAATGAAAAAGGAGACCACAGTATTGCATATTTGTAAAAAAGAGGCTATGCCAACATTAAATTTTTAAGATTTTTTTAAAGAAAAAAGGAAAAAAGCTACGTGGATTTGAATATTAAAAGTATTCTGTGAAACAAAAATTCGAGGAAAAAATTAACGATCATGTATTTACAAAAACAGAAGAAATGGCAGCCCAGCCCAGCCTTAGCCGAAAACGTTATACGTGGTATATTCTATTTCAAATGTATGTTTAAGAACAGTTAACTTGTGCAGTATTGTTTTGTTATACTCTAAAGAATTCATGGTAAATCAGTTAATAATTTGTGTAGTTTATATATATATATACACACACACACACACACACACACACATATATATATATATATATATATATATATATATATATATATATATAATTAAGATTGTCAACCGTGGTAACTCATATGGTTAGCGCTCGCTGTAAATTTCACAGTACGCGAGCAAACCGGGTTCAATCCCCGCCGACACCAAGATATTGTTAATTGCAATTTTAAGTGTTGATTTACCACGCGCTCGGCGGTGAAGGAAAACATCGTGAGGAAACCTGCATGTCAGAGAAATAATAAAAAAATATATTTCGAAGACATGTGAAGTTTGCCAACGCGGCGGACAATTCCTTGCCCTAGAACCCTCTCAGAAATGAGCGGAGGCCTGTGCCCAGCAGTGGGACGTATGTAGGCTGTAACTTTACTTTACTTTTTTACTTTAAGGTTGTCAACGATTTCAACCGAGCCGATAACAACGGTTGTTTTTGTTTTCAACGGTTGACAACCGCTTTTGATGGCTTGAAATGGATAAAAACCCATTTTTTTGTGCAATAGGTATTTTCTCTTTGGCAAGGAATAAACCACAGAAACCCCTATAATGTATAATAGTCCTTTTTTTTGAGATACAAGTGGCACATTTTCAAGAACCGCAAATACATCTTTGTCATTTATACAAACACTGAAACACAAAATTATTTGTTGCTGGATATAATGATAGTGGTATTTTGATTCGATGTAAAATCTATGCTTGTTATTACAGAACTCTTCATGGGCCTGCGAGTCCAACTCGCACTGAGACACTTTTTTCAACTATTCGTTTTATTTTAATAAATATTTCTCTGCTCTTTTACTTTAGATTCATTACCTATATCTATAACAATCTATCTGAGTTGGTAAAGTGTGTAAATACGATTTTTAAATTTTAAAAATAATAATTGGAGTTAAACATCTTAGGTAAGGTATTTAGTTTTATTTATTTAGAAAATATTAATCTCACAATTCATTATTATAATAATATAATTTTATCACAGAACTAATTCATTAATCATATCAAGATTAGCCAAAGTAACATATACATTGAAAGTAGCGCCCTATAGAATAAAATGCATCCTATATTAGACATCTATAACTATACATAACAATCTAGTGGTGAAAGAATTTTCAAAATCGGTCAAGTACTTTACCAATTTAGCGGAAAAAAAAACGTATTCGTTGATAGTAGCACCATAGCAAAAAACGATTCAGCTTAGCCACCAGCACACATAATAAAAACATAACCATACTTTTTCGCCTGTAGTCGGATAAACAACTGGTTGACAACGGTTGCGTATCGGCTGCTTTGGATAAATATCCATTGTCAACGGTTGCTTTACACCTTCATCTTTATAACATCATAATAATCATGAAAAAATTATATTAGCATAGTAATAACGACACCATAAGTAATCGATCGAAAGAAGGGAATCGATTTTGTAATGATATTTGTGATTGGCAACATTTTTTATTTTATTCACAAACTAATGAATTACGGACTTACCTAATTTTATTTTTATCTTTTCGGTACTTTTTTTTGTAAAAATGTTACCATCTTTTTAGGCTAGATGAATACCGCGATTTATAATCATAAATAAAGATATAATATTTTTTAACAAATGCAAATCGTTGGGCGTTCCACGGCTGAAAATGGACATTTCCCTTTTATATGTAGTAGAGCCATGCTGAAGTTATATTAGTACTATAGTTGTAGCACGAACGGGTCGGCTTGACTGGAGTAGGATAACGCTCTCACAGAATACCAGTGTAAAATAGTAGCTTCATGCCGCTGTGTTTCGTATGGTGTAAGCCCGACAATAGTCGTATTGATGCTTGTTGTGTTTAGCAGCATTGCGTCGTTATCGATAGGTGGACTGAACCTTAGTAGTTTTGCCCAAGTCGGGTCCTTTCATTACGGGGCTGCAGATTGTCTGATCTTCATGATTATATATAAGATTTTATTTTTCATTTTTCATGCTATTTAATAATAGATATTATATGTTTTCATGCAACTATCATAAACAAGTCATATATATTAACAAATCATTTACGTAATTAATTTGAATTTATAATTTTTAATGTTTATTATAATTTCAAAAATTATTTTTGTTATATAATTTGATTATTTAAATAATATCAGTATTAAAAAAATAATATATACAAGTTTCAGTTAATTTAATGAGAACCCCTCTTGCAGTGTAAATAAAGGTCTCCTCCATTTTGATCATTGTTTTTTATCTTTCACCGATGTTTGCCAATCATCTCCTGCTATGTCCGACGCATCCACAGAGAGTCCTCTATTCTAGCTAGACGTCCTTCCGATTTACACTATAATTTCATCGAGTGGATTAAGATTTATATTTGTTAACTTTTCTCTCTTATCTTGGTGTGGCGTACTTTATCTGTCCTTCGAGTCCTAGGATGGATCGTCCCATAGCATCTTGACATATTCAGATTTTTTCTTTTTCTTTTTTTGGAACACACACACACACACACACACACACACACACACACACACACACACACACACACACACACACACACACATACACACACACACACGAACACACACACACACACACACACACACACATCCGTATCGGACATCCACGTGAAATTAGTCAGAATAGCATACTGGGTTCACAAAACGTCGAGATCTGATGAAAACTCTTTTTTTAAAGTTTTCAATTTTTTTAGCGAGAAGTTAATAATATTAGTTAAGTTCTTTGGGTAAGAATTTGGAACTTGGCAAGTTCATATTGTGTGTTCGTGACACACGTGCTCGTGACAGTTCACGTCACGAGCTTACGTTTCAGACTTTACAATAGCATATATATATATATATATATATATATATATATATATCTACAGCCATTCCAAATCAGGGTAGCGATAATCATGAGGGTCAAGTCTTTTAAGTGTAAATAGATTTTAAGCTTAACGAGCAACAGTCTTGAAGTTCAGTGATTGAATTTTAATGATAAATAATACACAAAGATGTAAACCTAACGTTAGTACTTATTAGATCTGTAAAGTTCGCCTTTTGTGTAAATATTATGAAAAAATAGTGGTTAAAATTAATTAGAAAATAAAACTTTCGTAAGTTTTTAAATGTAATAGAGCCACTTACCCATTTTACTCGTAAGAAGGCATTACATCTTAGTCCTCAGGGGTAGCAAACAACGTGCCTATAACATCAGATGCAGTGTGCGCTCGCTTGTCTTCCTTCTTCTATAAAAATTAGTCATGATGAATGAAATTGATAATGTTTATTAAGCTACTTAATTTAAAAATTCAAATGTTATTTATGCAATATACTGGTGTCCACCTTCCACGTGTCCCGGACATGTTATTTACCTTTGCATAGGACACTAGTACTTACCTTCTGCTTTAATGAAAACAATTGTTGTGCCAGTACTGAAAAATAAAAGAGGAGATTCGTTGGACAAAAACAATTATAGACATATAGATCTCCCTGGCTACTACTATAGCGAAAGTGATGGATGGTCTGCTTGAGAGAAAGTTACAGGCGGGATGCCTGTAACTTTCTAAATTTAAATCGGTATGATGCACAATTTGGTTTTAGACCACAATTCTCCACAGTACGTATTGTACTTTGTCTCAAGCACACAGTACTTTACTACACAAATCGTAGGACACCTGTTATAGGTTGTTTTTTGGACTTACTAGTATCAAAGGCCACTCCCACTGTCTGTCTGTCATCACTGTCTTCCCACTGTTACGCTACTGATTACTGATAAGTTTTAAATACCTTGTTCACTGGGTTACTGGAAATATATCGGATGATGTTGACATAGAGAGGGAAAGCAGGGCTCGCCCGTAGATTTGCAGGGTGTAATATAGAAGTTAAACAAACTCTATTCAGAGCCTATTGTCAGTCCTTTTACACCTGCAGTCTATGGGTTGAGTATACATGGAGGACGCTTGCAATCCTGCGCGTCCAATATAATAGCGGCTTCAGCATACTGATGGAGTTGCCTCGGTGCTGCAGCGCGTCAGCAATGTTTGCTGAGGCTCGCATAGACAGTTTCCCAGTTATCATTCGCAAACGGATTGCCTCCGCATGGCGCCGTGTCTGGGATAGCTCCAACAGCCTCCTTGCGGCGATAGGGAGTCGCTATTGCTGTCCTATCTTGAGGCACTGGAACAGCGTCCATATCGGCTCGAGATCTCATCTGGTTAATATAAAGTAGATAGAGTAGGTAATATGGTATTTAATTTTTATTTATTTACTAACCCTAGCTTATAAGTTCGTTTTATAATTAGCAACCCACTCTATGGAAATAAATTTCTGAAATAAAGAATAAATAAAATAAATAAAAAATGAAATAAAATGCTCTTATGTATTCCAAATAGTAAATATAGACAAAATAGTGAATAAAAAATAATTTAATAAGCAAGTAAAAATAATAAAAATACTTACGTCAACTTTGCGGTTAACAACGAAATGACAACAAGGAATTTTATAACATTTTCAATTTTCGAATTTTACGAGCATTTCCGTATTGAACATACCGATAAAGTTTCGCACATGTATGTGGAATGGCTTAGAGATATCTTATTTATTGCCCAGATATTGCCCGTTAAAACTTTTCGTTGTTCGCACTAATAGGACTATCTAACTTTATACTAGTTCTCTATATCAAATGATTTATTTGAACAATCATGAAAATATATCAAGTTTTGAATGTGGAGCTCCATTCAATTCGAACGATATATACAATTTTTCTACTGACTTTAAAAAAAGGGAGGAGTTTCTCAATTCGACCAGAAATTTGTTTTAGGTGAACCTATTTTGATGATTCTTTTTTTTTTTAAAGCAGGTGCTTCTCATAAAGATTAGATCAAGATCTGACCAATAGTTTTTCAGTTATTCTTAATGATGCGTTTTTCTAATACTTAACAATAAAATAGAACATTTTCTATAAAATATACAATATTACATAATATTTATTGAAAGTGTTTTTTTATCACTTGTTCGGGAAATACCACTGCCCTGTAATAAAATACCGCCAGGTATTTTGCTGGTTCTTCCCAGGGCAGTTTGCTTGAACTATTTTTAAATACATTTTAATAGAACCAGCATGGTGGCGATCACCTCATTCCCAAGGGCTATTTTCATTTATGTATTCCTTGAAATTATAATAACCCTTATTGTACAATTATTGTATATGCAAATAAAATATTTTTCATAACTTTAATTAAGTTATAAAAAGTCTTGTGCAACGACTCATTGTTGCCTACACAGTAAAGCAAAATGCTCATAAAATGAATTAATATATACTAGTCAAAACAAAATAAGGGCCACTTGTTATTTTTTACGACGTAAAAAATAACGAGTGGCGAGAATTCATATTTTATGCGTTCTCAAGTAGCTGATTGTTTATTGTGGTGTTACCTCATTTGTTTACAAACATTTTTGAGTATTCCAGGTTCATAATTGTTTAAAGTGGGTAGTTTTTGATAATTTATTGTAACCACTTGATTCTACCCGATTTTAAGACAGATTTTAACTCAGTCAAAGTGACGATTCTGTCAAGAACGGTTTAAGTTTTGTTTAACTAGTGGCTGAATTAACATTTTAAAAAAGTTATGCCGAGAATTCGACGAATTATGGACTTACCAACTGTAACTAGGGCCGTAACATTGCTTCAAGAAGGTCATTCGCAGCGTTCTGTGGCGTTGCAGCTGGATTTTTCCCGTTGAGTGATCCAGAATGCTTGGAATCGATTTAAAGAGACTGGAAAACTAACCAGGAGACGGGGTTCTGGCAGAAATCGAGCAACTACCGCACAGGAGGATCGCTACGTGCGCTTGACTGCGTGCAGAGAACGCTGTATCACTGCCCGCTCCTTACAAAACCGTTTGCGGCAGGCGACTAGTACACGCGTCAGTGATCAAACCATTAGAAATCGGTGACACGAGGACCAGCAGTTCTCCAGGAGACGCGTAGTGCGGATACCATTAACAAGTGCCCATCGTGCAAACCGATTATCGTTCGCAAGGCAGCACCCGGCATGGGATGGGAGTAATTGGAGCACAGTACTGTTTACTGATGAGTGCAAAGTTAAATTTTTTAGTGATGACCGTCGCATTAGGGTTTGGAGGCGTAAAGGTGAGCGATTTTTGGATGCTTGTATCCAGGAAAGTGACAGATTTGGGGGCCCCAATGTTATGGTGTGGGGAGGAATCTCTATATCAGGTAGAACCGAGTTGTTAATTCTCAACGAAGGCACAATTACAGCTCAACGTTATATCGAGGAGGTCCTTAGACCCCATGTGGTCTCATATGCACAGAGTTTCAATTAAATCTATTTTTTCACCGGCCTGTAGAAGCCCAAGGAGCCCCGGAAAGGGAAGATTTACCTTAATCAACCTACGGAGTACCAGACGTCTCATACTCTTGAATCTGCTGCCCCTTCTCAGTCTGGGTATTAATTTGACTATGTGTATTTCCATAGTCGATTTTAACGACACCCAAGGAAATAAATTCGGTATTGAATTCTCTTAGACCGTGATTACATCACCGTTATATAAATTTCAAATTAATCTATACGTAACACTATTTGGTGTTTGTAAAATATCCTTTTATACATTGAAGTACTCCTAATTTTCGTATCTTGATTTGTTTAAACTTCGAATTGTTTACGTATGTCTAACAAAGCACCTCAGAGCTTTGCTTATCTTTATCAGCTGATCATATAAGCGCTTAGGGCTACGGCTACGGATAAATTAGTTCGCGTGAATATCTTCACATTTAAAACACTTTATTTATCTTAAAATATATCTGACATAGTTGTGGAATCAAATAGAATTTATATATTTTAGTATTATTGGCCCTAGTGCTTATATTATATAATAACGTGTACTGAAAACAAAGATTCTCTAGTATTATTCCATTCCTTTTTGTCTATAGCCAGGCACAACCAAAGTGGTCGAGCCATTTTTTTTAGGTCATTTGGCCATTTATGGTCATGTTTTATTTTGTCTCTGAAAAATATGAAGACTACTGATACGTTATCTTCCCTGACGACTAAGTTGAATAATGATCCTCAGCCTATAATTATACTTGTTTCCTTACCTTATAATTAGGAATACATAAGGGCACACTATCTGTTTGCAGCATAAATACGTAATAGGGCGGTACCAGCCCATATAATATATTCTAGGCAAAATTGCAACCTCGGTGCATAAAAATGTGGTAGAAAAGAAGCAAAATGATGGCAGCAATTTAAGAAAGCAAAAATAATACAAATATTTACTATGAATAGATAAAAAAAATCCTTTAACAATACTTACACTTCTACGCAGGAAAATTTCTTAAACCAGAAATAATGTAATGTAATTTCTTTTATATTTATAGATTACAATATTATTTATAGTGCACTCTACCCATTACTTAACTTTTCACTTATTTTTATTTCCTATTTAGGTTGTCTGGAAGAGATTACTGTATAGCAATAAGACCGCCTTTTGTTTTTCTCTTTGTTTCTTGTTATGTTGTATTTTTTAGTGTTCAATAAAGGGTATTGTATTGTATTGTAATGTTCCTTCCCTATCTTTACTTCCATTTCCAGTACTAACAGTTGTCTGCTAAAGCGATAACTTTAGTGAAAGCAGCTCGTGACTGTTTTGGTCGTAGGGGTAAATAATATTATCTTTGTCTTGTTTTCACTTCTAATCTGCGTATTTAGAATTATTTATGGAACAAAAATATTTAAAATACTTTCGAAGTTAATAAATAGACTCATAATATATTTATTTCTTCATAGAATAAGGGTAACAAACGAGCACACAGTACACCTGATGGTATGAAGATTCTGTGGCTCATAGATATCTATATTTATCTTTAATTAAGATTAAAAATGCAGAATTTTTGTGATCCTAGAGGACTAAGGTGGTTTCCTAAAGGATTAGAAAAGGTTTGCAATTCTATACACTCATCATACAAAATAAAGCAACATATAGATATCTAAACTAGCAAGCAGACTAAGCTCTGCAGCTTATGCTGTAAAATGATTAGAGACCTCACTAGTGTCGAGACAGCTAGATTAGTTTATTTCAGTTATTTCCATAGCATAATACCATATGGGATTTTGCTATGAGAGAATGCGGCTGATTTAGAAACTATTTTGCAGAAGAGGGCCACAAGAGCCATTTACAACCTTAAACTGAGATAGCCTCTTAGAGAAAATTTTAAATAAATAAATATATTAACTTTGACTACTCAGTATATCTGTGAAAATTTGATGTATGTTCACAAAAACAAAGGTAGTTTTAGTAAAAAAAGTCATATACACTCTGTAAACACGTGGAACAAACTCAAGCTAGTGATACCAGTTTCCCGACTCCACACAGTCAGTAATTCATTCTTGGGGCAATGTATACACTATTACAACAAAGTCTATTTACCAACTAAAAATATTTAAGGAAACAAAAACTGTATAAAAAGGGTTATTACGATATAAATGAATACTTGGTTGATAATAACCCGTGGGAAGGAGGTGGTTTCCAAATTGTTTCTAAAATAAATTTTGTAAATATTTTGTGACCATCGACATTGTAATATTTATTTAAAAAAGTCCCGCTGGGTTTTTTGCTGTTTCTTCCCAGGACAGAGGTTTTTTTTTCGAACCAATGGTAAAGTAAAAAAAATACTTTTAATACTAATCACTTGTAATCTATATTGAATAAAAATTATTCTATTCTATTCTATAACTTAAGCTGCCATTTTACTCAGGTGTTTTTTTAAAGCGTGGTCCTACCCCGGTTCATTTATTAATGTAATTAATAACCATATTAACACTGCAGCGTGGCTCTACCAGGTAAATAGATTTAATTGAGAGATTTTGTCACAATTACCACATACATAAGAAGAAAATCATATATATATATATACATACATACATATATATATATATATATATATATATATATATATATATATATATATATATATATATAACAATATGTAACAACCAACAAACCCTGTTCCCGTTAAGTGTGTTATCAGAATCAGTATCCAAGCATATAGAAATATTTTTCTTTCAAAAAAACACATTAAAATAATAATTTTGTCAAAAAAAATTAATTTGCAAGTTGTAAGTGGTTTTATTTCCTCTAACTCACACGAGTATCGGTACTGCGGGGTCTTTCACAATACTCTTACTCCTCGGCCAATGCAGAGATAATAAAACCACATAAAATTTGCACCACAGGGTTTTTGTTACATGTTGTATATATATATATATATATATATATATATATATATATATATATATATATATATATATATATATATATAAGACGTTTTCAAGCTACTAGACTGTATTAACATCAATGACGAGTACATCACTCGCCTTCGATTTGCCGACGATATAGTCCTTATGACAGAATCGCTGGATTACCTAAGCACTATGCTCAATGACCTCAATGGTGTCTCCCAACGGATAGGTCTTAAGATGAACATGGACAAAACAAAGATCATGTTTAATGTCCATGTCACACCTATGCCGGTAGTTGTTGTAGTTGTTGGGAGCACTATGCTCGAAGTTGTTGACGAGTACGTTTACCTGAGACAAATAGTCCGACTAGGTAAGTCGAACTTCGACCGAGAGGTCAATCGACGGATTCAACTCGGCTGGGCAGCGTTCGCGAAATTACGTTACATCTTCTCGTCAGGTATACCTCGATCTCTAAAAACTAGATTGTATAACCAGTGCGTATTGCCAGGGATGACTTAAAGATCTGAGACGTGGTCCTTCACTGCGGACCGTATGAGGACGCTCAAGGTCGCTCCGTGAGCCATGGAGAGGGCTATGCTCGCAGTTTCTCTGCGTGATAGACTCAGAAATGAGGATATCCGCAGTAAAACCAGAGTGACCGACATAGTCCAACGGATTAGTAATACGAAGTGGCAATGGGCCGGCCATATAACTCGAAGAACCGATAACCGATGGGGAAGAAAGGTTCTCGAGTGGCAGACTCGTACCGGTAGGCGTAGTGTAGGGCGACCCCCCACTAGATGGAGTGACGACCTGGTAAGATATGCAGGAAGTCGATGGATGCAGGTGGCTCAGGACAGTTATTTGTGGCATTGCTTGGGGGAGGCCTATGTTCAGCAGTGGAGTTGTGAAGGGCTGTAATGATGATGATGATGATGATATTTTTGCCGTCTGAAAAAAAAACAGGGTGTAACAGATAAACGTAATAGAAGCCTATGGCACTGATATCTTACATTTTTTTATTTATTTCACATTGACATATTATGAAATTATCTATCATTAAAAATACTAATTGGGTACGTATTATTTTAAATTAAATAGTTTGTATGTTAGTAAAATTTTGTTATTTTTAGTACCGAAAGTTTATTTCAAATTAGTAGTATTTATCAATAGATCAATGTTAATTTAAAATTTAAATAAAATTTCGGTACCATCAGGCTTCTATTTCACTCACCTGTTAAACTCTATTTTTTTTATCCAGACGGTAAAAAATATCCAGTATACTATATACTCGTATATAGTCTCAAAATTACTCATTCATTTAAAAAAAAACCTTATCACCCTGCTCTTGTTATTGTTTCACATTTTACAAAGAAAGCGATTACAGTGATTAAATAAATACATTTTTAAGTGGAAATTTATATACAACACCACAACTCACGTAAGTAACTTTCTTAAATTTACTGCTTTTAAGCAATGGTAACCTAAATTAATCCTCAACATATTTTATTTTTTTATTTTATAGCATAAGGGTAACAAACGAGCACACAGTCCACCTGATGGAAAGTGAATGCTGTGGCCCATAGACATCTACATTCAACCTCGATTAAGAATCAAAATGCAGATGCATTGTCATCCTTGAGGACTAAGAAAGAATACCTCGATTCCAGTAAAACAGGTCTACGGGTCCCCGGTTCTCTACACTCACCATACGAAACACAGCAGAATTAAGCTGCTATTTTACGCCGGTATTCTGTGAGAGCGTGGTCTTTCCCCGGTCAAGCCGACCCATACATGCTACAACCATAATATAGCTGCAGCGTGGCTCTACCACGTATAAAAACCACTTATATGTAAGATAATTATTAAAACGTTGTCTATCCTATTAACATATATTTTTTTCTCTAAAACAATACACACAGTTAAATAGTTAATATATAGATAAACACCCCAAATTACCGTAAATAATAATAATAAATATATAAGATAATTATTAAAACGTTGTCTATCCTATCAACATATTTTTTGTTATTACTTCTTTTTGTTTACTTTTTGTTACTACTTCTTTTTGTGCCAAGCGAGAATGTAAGCTGAGCCAAGATAAGTTAATACAATCGGTATCGCTCATAGATACCTATTAAAAAGTTAAGGTAAGGAAGGTAAGGTATTGAAGGTCCAGATGAGTGGAACCAAGGATCCAAATTCTTTATCAGAGATCTGTTTGTTAAGAAAAGATAACCGTCGAAGTTGAAAACCGTATATGGTAACGTACACGTTATCGTTGGAATCACACGAAACGGTGAGTAAAGATTCAAGAGCAAGGTTTATACAACTTTATTCTAATGATATCCCGGACGTCAATCTGAGTGCTTGAAGTCCTTCAGAAGCTCTTGAATTCTTTTCTCCATGGTGGCACTACTCCAGAGGCGTGAAGGCGTGAAGCAGAAGTGCGGTGGTCTTATTCTTCACGAAAAGAGACAACGCTCTCATAAAAAACTACTGACCGATTTTCCTTCTGAGTCACGTCTACGTGCTGTTTTCAGGAGTCATTACCAATCGTTCCACGTTACGTAGACTCGACGACTTCTAGCCTCCCTAACAAGCAAGTTTTGGAAAAGGATTTATTACCATAGACCACATACACGGCAAATTGTCCAGAAAACCGAAGAGTACCATCTGTCACTTTGCATTGCATATGTGGAATATGTGAAAGCCTTTGATTTTGATGGAATTTGGACGGTGCTAGAGTCATTTCAGCGGTGCCAAATTAACTGTCAGTATATCGAAGTGCTAAAGTGTTTGTGTAGTGGCTATCCGAGTGTAGAACCAGAGTACAATACCTATCCAACTGCAGAGAGGTAACTCATTATCGCTGCATTAGAAGACGTTTTCAAGCTACTGTACTGGAAAGGATACGGCATTAAAATCAATGGCGAGTACGTGACTCAACTTCGTTTTGCCGCCTATATACTCCTTATAGCATAGTCACTGGAGGACCTAAGCACTATGTTTAATAAACTTTATAGTATCTCTAAATGGATATATCTTAAGATGAACATTGACAAAACCAAGGTCATGTGTCACGTCTGCGTCAGTAGTTGTTAGAAGCACTACACTCGAAGTTGTTTGCCTAAGAGAATGGTGTTCGACTAGGTAAGTTCAACTTCAACCTAGAGTGCCCAGTGTTAGGGAGACTACGACGCAACTTCTCGTTAGGTACCTATACCTCGAAACTTAAAAACAAGGTTATACGACCATTGCGTACTACCAGTGACGACTAATGGATCTGAGATGTGTTCCCTACTGCTAGTCGCATGAAAAATATCAAGATCGTTCAGTGAAATTTAGTACTTTATGGTTATCAAAACATCATCGTCAGCATCATTGCAGCCCTTTACAAGTCCACTCCTGAACAAAAGCCTTCCTCTAGGAACGCCGGAATAAAAGGCTGTCTTCTAGCTATTTCACAGAGAGCGTGTGTCGAATGTTGTCAGGTTGAGTCTGCTATGGGGGCAACTGAACCTTTACCGGAGATTTTAAGCCTCCTCTACCACTTTGTTACCATGGTTGACACGGTAACTAGGAATAGCGGGACCATTGCGGAAACTGGCGGCCGTTTTCTTTGTATCGTTGCTCATGGGAGCACGTTTGTCATATTTGTCACGCTATGTTTGTAGCAGTGTAATTTTTCAGAAACTGTTTTTTTTTTGTTTTAAAGCATCTATTTATCACCTGCAAACCATTTTAAGTGAAAAATCGATCTGAAAACCGTAATATCTAAGAACGAAAAAGTATTTTAAGGATATTTGAATTTCCTCAACATACACTGTAACCGGTCCTTTTGTGCTCTAAAATACAAACAGGTGTGGTTAGAGACGGCGTCCAACAGTGGGATGTGTAATTTTGTCCTTATAATTTATTAGCAAAAAGCATCATAAACCATTTTTTTTAATTTACATGAAAGTTATTTGTAAAGTATTTTATTTGTGCTAGTTGTACCCAGAATACATTTCAAATGCCTATTTTGTCCGGAATTTAAGCGAGTGCGCGCAAAACAACTACCCGAATTTCATCGTAATTGGATAAGTAGTGGAGGAACAAAATCGGGACAAACAAGATTAATTACGTATACATATGTACATTTACCATCGTCATTATCAATACTCATCAGGTCGTTTAGGTCTACTGGCAAATATAGGCCTCAGTCAAGGAATGCAAATTATGGTCCTAAACCACCTGCATCCATTGATAATGAAAATGTCTGAAAATACGTATTTATAACGTCAAATAAAATATAAGACATAATACGAGTATTAAAGACCAATGGGTTAAAGCTCCACTCGTAGGTGGTTATTAACTATGAACAACTGCAAACTTTTTTTTCATGGGGAATGCCTAAGCATACACGCCTCGTGGGGCCAAGTACGGTTTATGTCGGAGTCTTACACACACTTATCTTCACGCACAATCCCTAACGGGGTAGCCAGAGAGAACAGATCGCCAAGTATCACGATTCTTACATACCTCTTTCGCTTCTTTCAGGTTCATTAACTTCTTCATACATGCACGTCTAGGTATCCGAATACTCTTGACCCTCCCCTCTTCGAGCAATTTGCTCACATGGTCTTCGAAAGTTAGTCTCGGTCTACCTCGACACCTTTTAATATTTACTTTCGCTCTATATATTTTTCTCTATATATCTCGGAGTCTTAGCGACCAAAAACCCGTGGTACTATATCTTAACCGCATATTAATAAAGCAACGGGAACGATATTTCCCATCGTTGTCCCTAACTAAACCTATATATGCAACGGACTTCCCGAGTCTAATATGTGGAGACTATAGCGCCAAATAAAACGCTCGAAATCCAAACGAAACAAGTTGCTTATTCGTTGAGAATGCGTGCGACAACGGAGTAGAATAATTTACCAATAACTGTATTTTCATCCGGTTACATTGTAAGTTTAGGTAAGAGTCTAAAAGTCAGAGTCTAAAAGTTACCATCTGCAGCTGCATCAACACTTACCATTAGGTGGGATAATGGTCAAGTGGTACCTTAAAATAGTTAAAAAAATAAAATACACTATAACCATATCGTTTACACCGGACGTAAATTGCTTAAAGAATTTTTTTGTCTTAAATATTCAAACATTACAAAACCATTATTAAAATAATATTACGTAACTAGGAACAAGATACGCGATGTTATTTGTGGGTCAATAAAAACTTGGTGTTCTTTGTGTGGAACGTAACACTATACATTTCAAACAGTAACTTACTACAGAACCTCTGCTTTATTTATTATAGACCTTTATTGCGTTCGCTCTAATTCATATAACTAACATTCTCATCATTGTTTCTTTTTTTATTGTTTATTTCATTTTAGACATTCGGACGAGAAAAACGTCTTCTTTATGATGACATACACAGTCCACCTGATAGTAAAGTGAATACTAGCCCAGCGACATAGCTACATCTATCCTCGATTAAGAATTAAAATGGAGATGCTTTGTCACCCCTGAGGGCTAATACTTAGCTTTGAATGCATTTGTTACTCTACAATAGTTTGACTTACCATCTCGGACTTCCTCACCACTTACCAGGTGGAATTTTGGTGAAGCACTCGCTTCTAATGGGTAAAAAAAGCTTATTTTTTCATTTTACATGTTTTTATATCACTAATTGGTGGGATCCATTATGAGCCTAAGAGTTGGTCTGTGTAGGTCCAACCTCTCAGTATTTCTGCCGCCAAGCATTAATGTTTGCACTCCTGTGTTCTGTTTTGAAGGTTATAGAGATTAAATATGATTACAAGCAATGTGGCATTTGATTTTGGTTCTCAGAGATTCAATAAAAAGAGCTTACTCCTTTCTAAAAAAATGGCAACGTAACTGCAATATTCACTGGTGTTCTAGTTGTTCATAGGCGGCGATAGTCACTTACTATTAGGTGAGCCGAATACTCGTTTGTATCCTCTTCTATAAAAAGGTGACAACGAACCTGTAGCCTTATTCATTTGAAGTTGGTTACAGGTGTTCATATACTGCCATGACCATTCACCATCAGATCGACTGTAAGTGCACTTGTTAGATATCTGGAACATAATTAACTAGGCGCTCAAACCATGGACAGCAGCTCTTCGATATTTAAAAAATAAATAAAAATTATGATTGCCATGAGCATATCAACGTCCCCAGGGACGGAGTACGTGTCATCCGCTGAATATAAATTATGGAAATTGGTCCTTGCCTCCGCAAGTGGACCGAAACAGTCGGCAGACGCTCGGTGACTTTTTCTACAACAAATTATTTTTTTTTATTATAAGAGGGGGCAAACGAGCATACGGTTCACCTGATATTAAGTGACTACCGCAGCCCATAAACAACCACAGCACCAGGGAAATTGCAGGTGCGTTGCCAGCCCTTTAGAAAGGAGTTAAGCTCTTTTCTTAACGGTTCTCAGGTCGTATCGGTCCGGAAAAATCGTGAAAGAAAACTCCTAGTGAAACGTACAATGAATGTAATTGTGAGCGTTATAATACGACTGCGTGTGAATGCAGAAGGTGGCAATTTGTAGTATGCACTAATCAAATCAAATATTTATGCGGGAATATACTAGTATATAAATTCGTATTAAATACTATAAATTGCGGTGCGATGTAAGTAAATAGACAACTACTGCGGCGACGAACTAAAAAAAATAGGCGTCCATTTACCTATAATAGTGCGAGTGCTACTACTAAATCGAAAGATAAACTATTGCGCTTGGCGATAATATCAAAGAATATGGCGTACAGTAAGTGGTGCAAGGTAAACTATAATCTACTTAGGAAGTTAGGCGCGACTGAACCAAAATATAGTGTCCAAATTTCAGTTCAGCAATTTGACTTGACTGGGCTGAAGTTTGCCATTTCGAATTCAGAACGACTGCACTAAAAGTATGGTTGAGTTACAAGTTGCTAGCTTAAATCCGGATCGACTGGACCAAAAGTATGGGGGCGCGAAAGTGAAGAAAGGTATTGCGGGGAGAAAGATCAAGTGGACTGTATTAGCGTGATTCAAAAGGAACCAAAATAAAATGGCAGACGTGGCACGTGTTGGACTTTGAAAAATACACTTGCTATGAAACTCATTTGATGTGTTGGTTGACACGACGGGATGTGAGCTGCTGCGGAAGAGCAACAACAAAGAGGTTACGCTGGCCAATACAACTAACAAACTACATCAAAAAAATTAAAGTAAATATAACATCCAAGAAAATAAAATAAAGATAAAAACCACATGTAAGTAATTATTTAAGAAATAATTAAAGAATATAGGAACTTAAGATCCTATATTCTTTAACATACCTTTAATAAATAAAAATTACAAACCAAAACACTAAAACTTTGCTGCGTGGGGGTCTGTCTAGTTACGTTTCTATTTCTGTCTTTTGTCTATTACTCTCGCGTACTGCTATGTTGCGATTTAAAGGGGGTGAGAGTTGGTATAATTACAGGTTATGATTTTATTTTAATATTTAGGAGCGAAAATGCATTTCGGCAAAGGCTTTCATTGTTTCTAGTCAGTTGCAAATAATATTTGGAGAACACTGGTTCATCGGTTACGTCCAATGTGTGCATAGTACAATACAAACATTGAGTAGTAGACTCAATGTTCTTATTGTTTTAGAACTTGTTTAAGAAATATGAGCGAGTTCGGTTAATTAGGTTGCGGAACTATTTATTAAAATTTTTGTAAAATTACTGATTTAAAGTAAAGTAATTAAACATAAAAACTTTATTATATGTTAGCAAAAATTGTGTTGATACCTCGCAAGACTCGATTAAATATAAAAAAAAACACATTTCTTTAAGACTAAAAATTAAAATGGTATAAATAGACAAAGTTTATGTAAAATTATAGACCCGTGCTACGACTGACGAGTAGAGTTTTGTCACTGCTTCTGGTACCAAGAATGTAATCTCGATTAGGAACATTAGAATAAGTAGCTAGAAATTCATAATAATCTTGACCAGCAATTATCCATATGGTATGTATAGTATCGCTTTGATATTATTAATGTGCCGACTCTCTTAAATATGAAATACAAAACGGCAGTAATTATTAACCATACCTTAGAATTTAGGTGGATATTATGATTACAATATTTACATAGGCTGCACAAAAAGTATCGGGAATGGAATATTTCCACTGTTCCTGTCGTATTAACATCTTTTTAATTGAAAACTCCTTGGCTTTAAAAATCGAATACCATTTATTTATTTAAAAAAAGATTCTCGGTCTTGTCACAAGGTTTTGTCAAACTTGTTTAGTCGTTGAGACAATGGAATTGACTCGAGAAAATTCAAGAGCGATGATTTATTATGACTTTCGAAGTGGTTTAACACAAAAACAGTGTGTTGACCGGATTATTTCTGCATTTGGTGATGAAGCCCCATCGAAAACCACAAATTATCGCTGGTTTGCTGAATTTCAACGTGGACATGTCAAGCTCTGTGATGATTCCCGTCAAGGTCGTCCAAAAACTGCAGTCACCCAAGAAAACGTTGATGCTGTGCGTAAGCTGATTGAGGAAGATCGACATGTAACATACCGCGAAATTCAGGAAATTTTAGGTATTGGCATGAGTCAAATATAAGTAATCTTGCGTGAACAATTGGGTGTAAAAAGTTGTTTTCCCGATGGATACCGCAAAAAAGAAGAAGAAAAAAGGGCAAAGCAAAAAGGGGCTTCCCTTACTTGGTGCGTCAGAACTCTCGAAAGATTCCACGCAGGATCCTCAAATGCTGTACACAATATCGTATCAGGTGATAAATCCTGGATATACGCGTACGAACCCGAAAGAAAAAACCAGTCACGTGTTTGGGTGTTCGAAAATGAGTTAAAGCCAACAAAAATTGTTCGTTCATGGAGTGTTGCAAAAAAAATGGTGGCCACGTTTGTTTCCAAAACCGGCCATGTTACGACTATTCCTCTTGAGGGACAAAGAACGGTTAATATAGAATGTTTTGCTAGCATTTGTTTGCCACAGGTCGTTTCTGAACTCCGTAAAGAGAACTGCAACCGCCGCATCATCCTCCATCACGACAATGCGAGTTTTCACACCGCACACAGAACAAAAGAGTTTTTAGAGCAAGAAAACATAGAATTATTAGAATATCCGCCATACAGCCCCGACCTAAGCCCTAGTAATTTCTAAACTTTCCCTAAAATAAAGAATAAATTGCGTGGACAGAGATTTTCATCACCTGAAGGAGCTGTGGACGCCTACAAAACGGCCATTTTGGAGACCCCAACTTCCGAATGGAATGGTTGCTTCAATGATTGGATCCATTCTATGGAAAAATGTGTCAAATTTCACGAAGAACACTTCGAAAAGAAATAAATACATTTTTATATAGTAATGTTGTGTCACTTCCTTGATTCTAGAAATTTTCAGTGCCGCTCTCGTAAATTAATAAAAGTTTTCGGGACCAATAACTTTTACAATTTTACATTTTACCAGGGTTGCCATGTAGTGTCTGCCTACCCCTCTGGGTGACAGGCGTGAGTGTTTATATATATATATATATATGTATGTATATATATATATATATATATATATATATATATATATATATATATATATATATATATATATATAGCCTATAATTTTTTATTCAAACTCTGATTTAAAGGACAAGACGCAGAGGACGCCATATGTCGAAAGTGATGACAAACAATGACAAAAAGAATTTAAAAAAGGTACTGAAAGATTATCTCTTCATTGTTTATAGGGGATCGTCAATTCGAAAAAATTGCAACATATAACATGTAAACTATTGAACTTTCGTTGGCTAGATGCGATTTACAATCCGTCTACCGTCGCTATGTGGATGGCCCTCTTGTATCTGTTTCTTTTGGTTTGCCAATCGTATATTACATTACGAATATATTAAAAAAATGACTTTTATCTGTACATATTTCATATATGAATAATTTCACGCGGTACATACTAGTAATTTTCATTAGCTTTTAGGTAAGAACATCCTACATTCCCTTTGGACACTTGTGTGAAACGACGAAAATTTCGGTTGTTATCAAGCAACGTACTTGTTACTTATCAAGAGATAAGAAGCAAGTGAGAATATTTAATGTTTACTTCCTCAAGCTTTTCTATATTATAACCTATATTAAAACGCCAACAACGACTCCGTGGCGCAGTGGCTTAGCAATGAGTGGCTGCGCTGGGGGTCGCGGGTTCAAATCCCGCACGGAACAAGTATTTGTATGGCCTACAAATAATTGTTGCAGGTCTGGATGTTTGTCCCTGTGCAATTTACGTTTGTAAACTGCCCCCATGATACAGGAGAAAATTCATGTGTAGGGGTCGCTCAGCCGCTTACGTACTTCGACGCGGAGATATTGTCCCTTTGTCTTACGATCTAAAATTACTTACGTGTGCCAATCTATTGTTAATTTATTATCTTGTGTTTAATTTTTCTCTATCTCTGTACTTTTTTCTTATTGTAAATACTCCCATTGCATTCTCCTTCTGTCTATCATTTCAGTGTAACTTTATATTTGTGTGAAAACATTAAATCGCGAGTGTTAGTACAAAACTATCTTTTATTTGTACAACTCCTACGCGCACCTAGCAGTTATCACACCCCATAACATTGGAACGTCTACACTACCTACTACATTAGTTTTTGGAATATTTTGTATTTCTACAGTGATCGATATCTTTTATCACGAGCCACTGTTATCCCACAATACATTAATCCACTCACGACGGCGTCCGAGCACTGAACTAGTCAAAGTGTATTTAGTAAAATATATTATAACAAGGCTGCTGGAAAAACCAAAAATTTTGAAATTTCTCAGTTGAAAAAAAATTAATTTTAACTAAACAAACAAAATTAAACTGCCATTTATACTCCATGGCTTCCCATATTATAGGTGAAGGGATTAAAAATTTGATTGAGTTGAACAATTGATATTTTCAAAATTTATCGTGTTTACACTTCCATGCGGACTTGATAAATCTACACCATAAGCCACTAAAACCACTTTTAAATATGAAAATAGCAATTAATCAATTAAAAAGAAATAAGTTCAGCATTTATTTGTCTTTCCGACAATGTGCTTTTTATATAATTTATATGTTCAATATACTTGTTAGATATGATTTTATGCGACAAAACTTCTGATTCTTGATTTTTAGGTGCTAGTAGAACATACCTACGCGCTTTACGCTTAAGTCATGCAATAATAATAACAGTGCCTTTTTCATCAAAGTTCATATTATTTAGTTAAATATTTTGTTATATCTAAAATATATTCGATGATATTCTAGAAAATAGTGTTCTCGACAGTTACCGGTACAGCTATATATTAGTCATGACCTTGTTTTTGGATAGTACCTTTTTTACATAATAAGGATGACAAAGGAGCATACAGTCCACCTGATGCTGAGCGGATCCTGTGGCCCTAACTATAGTAATTTACACCTATGCTCAATTAAGAATCAAAATGTAGATGCGTTGCCACCCCTGAGGACTAAGATGGAATGCCTCGTTTCCAGTAAAAAAGGTACCCTACACTCACCATACAAAACACATCAGCATTGAGTTGCTATTTAACGCAAGTATTCTGTGAGAGCGTAATTCTTCCTCGGTGGTGCCGACCCATCGTGCTGCAGCCATAATATAGCTGCAGCATAGCTCTACTACGTATAAAATAGTTCCTCAAGACTCACTAATTTAGATAAATTATAATTTATATGGCTTTTAAGCGCCTCCGGCGATTCCGCTAAAACACACAAATAACAGAATGATTAACTTAATGCAACAATAAAGTTACATGTAAAATATCAATTAGCCCTACTCAACAATATTAATTAAGATGACGGTCTTGTCTTAGAAAATAAGCCAATATTTTTTTTTACTTCAAAGTAGCAATATAAAATGATTTTTTAGAAAATATAAGGTGAGCGTTTTCTTGATACACGGTTACTAATACTATCGTATAAGTGCAATATGGCTATGATAGAGGTATTTTAAGAACACAAAATTGCTTGAACTTGACGTATCGAGAGTAAAGCACTACCTAATAACACTATGAAGCGTGCAATAGACGGAGCACCTCTATGCGATGTATAATTCATTAAGTTGCAAGTGCCCACGAGAAGCTATTCAGCAATATTTAAATAATTTAATTATGCTTAATACTGTGTTGTGATAAATGAAAAATTAATTGGCAATCGTCTGCTATTTGAAATTCCTTTAGCGTCAATTATTAGTTTTACGTATTCTGTCTGTTTTATGTGCTGTATGAATCAATCACCCACAACAATGTCAGCTTTGAAATCACTATCACTATTGGTTTGCTTATAATTTTTGAAACTCTTTTTTTTTTCTATTTTATTTGAAACTACAAATCTAAAACTTGAACGAAAGATCGATCGTTCGCGTGGCGATATGGCGTGCTTTCCATAGAATTCGAATGACTGTCTTTCAGGACACTATTACTAATTAGTACAACAGAATGTGTTTTTAATTCTCGCTAAACGCCCCGCCCCGCATTATTTTCTCCACTGAGGCCTATGGGTAAGGCATAATCCATCGAGCTGACTGTAGTGTCACGGCGTGTTCCCCATACAACTTGAACAGTCGCTACTTAGGCTACTGTAATTCGAAAATGTGCATATATCATGCACGCCGAACGCCCCGCCTCGTTGCACGGTGGTCATTAATTTCTACACTAAGGCTTTCTAAGTATTCTTACAGTGTATGTCAAATATAAAGCTTGTTAACGTAATTAGCCCAAGGGATGGTCGGTAAAGTATCGGGTATCGACAAGGAAAAATTTACCCGTATTATACCTTCCCTCATTTTATAATCGTATGTCTCTGGTTTTCGTAAATCAAGGAAACTTGAAAGGTTAACTTTCTATTTATACGGTTATTATAATATAGGCTACATAATGTTGACAAAAGACACTGTTGTTTTCAGAATTATCATTAAACTTTCTAAAAAGTACAGAATTTTTATTCAATTTGTAAATATATTTTTATAGGAGACGGGGAAAACGAGCACACGGCTCACTTGATGGTGACTATCGCCATCCACGAAAAACTGCAATGTCAGGGAAATTGCAGGTGTTTCGCCGGCCTTTTAGAAAGGAGTAAGCTCTTTTCTTGAAGGTCCCTAAATTATATCGGTCCGGAAAAATCACAAATAAAACGTACAGTGGTGGACCGCCAAGCAATCAGATGATGTGTATAGTATCGGGAGTTTTGCCACAATATGCGTTCGATAAATTTAGCGGCTGGAATTAATCTGAACAATTCCTCAGAGCAATCTACTTGGTAGATGCGAAAGAGAATGCAAAGGGATGCAACATCACTCCGCAGCGCCAGTGAATCGAGCCGATTGGAGAAGGTTTGGTCGTTAATGATTCGAGCCGATCTGCGCTGGGTACGATCAAGTGGAAGGAGCTGGCACTGAAAAGCCCTAGCCCAGAGATGGGAACAATAATCCATATGAGGCCAGATCTGCGCTTCTAAAGTTGAAGGCGGTGTGCCGGCGCGAAATACTATCCCCCTCTGGTGAGCACGCCGAGCTTTTTTATTATATTATAGTAATATAATTTTAAAATAAGAGGTTTTTAATTTAATAATAAACGTTGGCTTTTAATAATAAACGTTGGCTGAAAATACTTTCTTTAGTTATAAGTAAATCTACTTGTAGCGATGTAACAGAATAAAATACAATTGAAGCTATTTTTTCTACTTTTCTTATGGGAAATTCAGTGTGCTCCTTTTAATCACGTGAAGCACTAAATTATTTAAGTGATATTGTTAGTGTAGATTTATTTCAAATTTATGTCGCTTATGTGGGTTTCTATCTTGTGATTTTTTTTATAATTAGAATAAGGTGACAAACGAGCACACAGTCTACCTGATGGTAAGTAGATAGTGTGGACCATAGACATCTACATTTATCCTTGATTAAGAATCAAAACGCAGATGCGTTGTCATTCCTGAGGATTAAGATGGAATGGCTCGTTTCCAGTAAAAACGCTGCTATTTTACCCCGGTATTCTGATGATTGTGAAGATTGTGGTCCTTACCTGGTCGTGTGCAGCGTGTCTCTAACAGGTATGCGAATTATCTTAGTCTTCAATGAAATTGCAGTTTTAACTTATTTAACTATATTTAAATTTCAATAACAAACGCTCCGTTAACGCCCTCAAGCTTCAGGATATTATACAATTCTGGTTAAGTACACACTTTTTCTTTTATCTCAGTATTACCTATTAGAGAATATCATAAATCAATAACTTTGCCTTTGAACTATTTGCTGTAGATGATTTAATTAAGAAATAAATTGTGCATATATTTATTTAAAATTTCAACTTGAAACTACTATCCTACATTTAATTTCTTAAGAACAAACTTCGCCCAAAAAATTAAAATATTGCTTCAGCATAAATTGAAAGTGGTTAAAAGTATAGTTACAATTTTTTTTATTTTAATGTACTTGACCTGTTAAACTAATATATATTTTAGGTATAAGTCCATTAATATTTTAAAATGTGGTTGCACTACAGAGAACTTGCTCATTTCGGTAATGACGCCACAAATTTTTCTCACGTACTTTCTTTTATATTTTACCTCTGTAGCGGGGATTTAGACTTTATTATTTTATATACAACTTTTAATCAACCTTGCTCCAGTACTTACTGTAGGATATATTACTTGGCCTTAAATAGAATTTCGTAATTTAATTTGAAAAGTATGTCATATAACTAACATTTTATCATCTGATAGATTTTTTTTAGAAAATAATGATTTATATGAATAAATATAACGTAAAATCGATAAAGCTTATGGTACTCAATACACGTATGTTAAATTATTCAATGTACAAATGCCATTTAACTATGTAACACGAAGTGAACAAACTTGGTTGTAAATATGGTCCTTACCTTTCATAGAGCGGACACAATTATTGATACAACCCCTATAAAAACAATATATAGCTGATGTAAAGCAGTAAAACCCAAAGAGGTGAGTAGACTGCTAAACGTTTTCAGTACGAATCCTGTCTATACACCAGACTTTACAGAACAAAAATGCAAGCAGAAGCACGGATTCCTGTCGAGAGTTATAAATGACTTTCGTTGACATTAAAAAAAAACTTAGTATCAAAAGAGAGGATGGCTGGATGCTATAGTCCGCTTAGAATTCTTTAATTAATAAAATTAAATCCAAATTAAAGTATACCACTTTTACGAGACATATAGGTTCATTTTGCGTAGATTGGAGGATTAAAAGCTGAAGTATACGAGACGTCTATGTGGATCAGAGGCCATGCCTTATTTCTGATTTATCCCATATTGTCGAATAACATGCCTACATGACGGAATATTGATGGATTATCTTAGACACATATGTTGCGTAAAAAGGCAGCAGCGCAACGCTGGTCCAACAAAACAGTAGATAAGCAAAAATTACGGTTAATCTGGAAGCACTGCTTGAAAGGGAAAACAAAATCGGCCGTCAAGAATTATGGTAAGCTTGGAAGGGAAAAGTATTCCATGCTGTCCCACTTGTAATTTTATTAGGAGCAAGTTCAGCTCCACAGGGAATACTATTATCATTTCTGGGCTGACACATCTCGGTACCAGCTCCTTTCACTTGACCGCATTCAAAAGAGAGAGGCCCAAATCGTCGACGATCAAGTTCCTTTCGACCGGTTTGATTCACTAACCTTGCGAAGAGACGTTGCATTTCTACATTTTCTTGACTTGTATTTAATGTAATCTAGTTCAGTTTAATCTCTAGAAGACACAAGTTTGCGCGTTTACCGCTAAAAAGAACCCCTTCGTCGTATCTGCTCAGTTTCAGGGCATTTCCCTTGTTGTCTCAACCAGTATCGGAATCCTTGGCATTGACATTTTGAGTTACGTACGGTTTCGTGGTCACTTGCAAGAGAAGGCCAAATTGTCCTCTAAAAAGCTTGGCGTGCTCAGCAGAGCGGGATACTACTTCATGCCGGATTACCGCCTGCAACTTTACAAGGCGCAGGTTTGGCCGCACATAGAATATTGTTCCCATCTCTTGGCTGGGACTTTCCGGTGCTAGCTTCTACCATTTGGTAGCATCCAGCGCAGATATGTTCGAATCGTCGGCGACCGAGTTCTTTCCGATCAGCTTGACTCACTGGAACTGCGAAGAGATGTTGCATTTTTTGCTTATTTTATCGCATCTACCACGGAGAGTGCTCTGAGTAATTGTTCGGACTAATTCCAGACACATAATTCACCATCACACATTGCGACATAAGACGCGATACCATCCATACCATCTGGATGACTGGCGGTCCACCACTGTGCGATTTAAAAGAAGTTTTCTTCCTCGCACAAGTTCCTTGTGGAATCGACTACCACTAGAGACTTTTCCGGACCGATACGACTTAGCGACCTTCAAGAAAAGACCATATTCCTTTTTAAAAATCTGCAATTCCCCTGGTGTTGCAGTTTTTCATGGGCAGCGGTAATCACTTACCATCAGGTGAGCCGTATGATCGTCTACCCCCCTCTCCTATTAAAAAATACGTGTTTTTATGTTTTTTGACAACAAAATTTAAACCATGTCATATATGATTCCTGTGTACATCTATAGATGTACAAAATAAATAAATCATGTTAATGTTTAGAACGCTTAGTGTTCTCTAATTAATCCTATAAGAAATAAAATTACTTTCGTTCACGCGATAATTACTCTAGGCGCAAGAATCTAAAGAAAGTTGCTCAAGCATGGCGGAGCGTAAAATATTTTTGATTGATGAGGTCACCAAATCTTAAATGTATTAAGAAGTTACTAACTTTTGAGTATCATTGTTGAACTTTAGTTTCATATAAACTTCTATAAGCGCTTTTTATTAAAATTTACTTTAACGATTTTGTTTAAACTTCTTAGTTTTTTTAAAAGCCGTCTAAGGAATGTCAAAATAGTTTAGATAAAATGTGATGATAAAACGATAAAACAAGACGATTTTTTTTAATTTGTAACAAAATGTAAGAAAAACAAAGTGTGTAATAAAATGGGGCCTAGATAAGTATGGATGAAGCAATGAAAAATACCAAGCAACTACAAACTACAACTACAAACATGAAACTAAAGATTTGCTCTGGCTTGGCACGGGTGATGTCTGGATTCTACAACAGCGCCACCTACCGAGTACAAACCTACCTATAACCTTCGCGGATGTGCATGTAATATGTTGACAAAAGCTTAACCGCAATTTGATGAACGGTATGGCAGCGCATAGATTACGAACAAACAAATATTATTTTTTATATATTAGATGTTGTTGCTTTTTTAATTTATGCAAACCTGATAGCTTAGAAAATCTCTTAGCGGTCTGCTATCTCGTAGTCTATTTTACCAGATGATACCTCATTCAGAGGCGAAGCACTATCTTTCCCAAGTAAATATGGATTAGGAATGGGCAAAATAGCCGTCACATGTCTCAGTGTGACGAGGACTGTAAAGGAAGCTCTAGATGAAAGTTAATTGATCAACTTGGTGATATATTCGAAATGAAATATCAAGGGCATCTTTAATTTACGATCATGTTTGAGTAGAAATACGCATCTGAAGGAGGTGAGAGAGATGTGTCAATCCTTTAAAGAAGAAATTATGTTATGTATGTATCGAATTTGAAAACTCATTAACTAAGCAATAGTGCCAATATAAATGTCAGTAAAAACCTGCGTTTTTGGACAAACTACCTCGTTTTCCGAAATCAATGGAATGACTAAAAGAGATCTCAAAGTAATATTCATGTGATCAGACGGCTATGCTCGGATTTTTCGTAATTAAGATATCTGCAGTACAACTAGAGTAAACGGGACAGTTAGTTAAATTGCCCTACCATATAGTTCGAAGAACCGAAAATAGATGGGGAAGATATTGAGGTTCGTCGTACTTATTAATATTTAAGATATGGCAATTAATTATTATAAGTAACTTTTAACAATAAAAAACAAAACATAACATTATGATAACTAAAAATCATAAAATTATAAGACAGTGATTTGAAGAATTAGGACCTATCCACCAAAGAACTATTTCAGGTTCAAGGTTCAAGAATTATAATGTCGTATTAAATAGTTAAATTAACCTATTTTTTCTCCTGAGGCAAAGATTTTTGCTTTAAATTATTATGAAGCCATGAAGTATAAGCTATTTATTAAATAAAGAGCTCTTAAATCAAAATCAGATCTTTTTCGAGAAAACGATGGACCAAAAAATACAAATCAAATTTAAAACCTCCTCCTTTGTCTAGTCCGAATTTTAATATTAACAATAAGCTTTACAAAATTAGAAGTTTCCCTTTAAAAAATTTTTCTGCTTTAGGTAGATCCTCAACGATGGTTTATAATAATATTTGGAGCTCACCTGTAGATCTCAAGAGGTAGAGAGAACATATTTGGGATATGGTGGTATTTATTTCGTTAACTCTGTTTATCATCGTCGTCAGCCTTTTTAATTCAATTGCACTACTGGACTTGGCATGTCGAAAATAGCAACGATGTGGTGTTTCAAAAAGTTAAGTAACAGTCCATATACGTCTTTTGTCAGAAATGGGTCTCTTCTCATTAAAGAAAGGTTATATTAGTATGAGGAACAATTAGCCAAGTTAGCCCAATGCGGCTGGAGTCTTCACACACCCTCTATTTTTTATCAGATATGATATAATGATTTCTTATATTTACGCGAACACTACACATTGAAATAATACTAATTTTTACGGAATTTATCGCGTATATTTAACTTTTTACCCGACGTTTCGAGAGCTTTACAGCACCCATGGTCACGGGAAGGACTGAGATGTTCAACGTCCAGCTGTCATAGTTAACGGCGGTTACCATAGATTAAAATTTAACTTTTGTTCCGATCTACACAGTATGAACTTATGGTATCATGGAGTCTTGCAGTTGTATGCTTGGGTTGGGATTTAATTTTATTTATTATAGGATCCCAAGCAGATGGTAGCACCCAGCCATCTTCTCTATTGAAATTAGGATGTTTTTTGATATCAATAGCCTCGCGAATCATCCTTGGAAGGAATCGGTGTTCTTTAGCGAGGATTTGTGGTCTATCAAATCTGATGTAGTGACGGGGGCGATCCTGTACATGTTCACAGACTGCAGACTTCCCGGAGCATCGATTCTTCACATCAGCTATATGTTCTTTGACGCGGGTTTTAATTGATCTTTTAGTTTGTCCTATGTAGGAGAGACCACATTCACAATCAAGCTTGTACACTCCTGCATCTTGCAGAGGGACGTTACACTTGACTGATGGTAAAAACTGACCAATCTTCTTCGGCGGCTTGAAGTATGTTTTGATGGAAGCGCGCTTCAAGATGTAGCCAATCTTGTCAGTGACTCCTCTAACATACGGCAGTACAGCAGGTACACGCTCGACTGTGGCCGGCTTCACTCGTTCTCTGTGACGTAGGCGCGGGACCCGAAGCTTGTTGTCATGCAAAACTTGCTTGACATGTTGGAGCTCGGCAGCCAGGTGTTTACTGTCACAGATCCCTCGTGCTCTCTGAAACAAACGTCCAGCTGTCATAGTTAACCTCGCGGTTAACTATGACAGCTGGACGTTGAAATCTCAGTCCCTCCCGTGACCATGGGTGCTGTAAAGCTCTCGAAACGTCGGGTAAAAAAGTTAAATATACGCGATAAAGTCCGTAAAAATTAGTATTATTTCAATGTGTAGTGTTCGCGTAAATATAAGAAATCATTATGTAAACCAGTACGGACTGGTAATTGCAAATAAAATACGCCGATTAGAAGATCTAAAGACTAAGCGCGCAAGATATCTAACAGCCTTAAATTTCTTGAAGAGATGCCGAGACCATAATCTCATTCCTACGTGTGTCAAAATATCCACCAAAAAGGACATTCGAGGAAGCGCTAAGATCTTAAATCAGGCAAGTAAAAAGTTGTTACGGGCGGTAATCCAACAAAAACGCTCCGATCTATATGACATAAATAAATCCATAGACATATCATCCAGTGAATTAAAGAAATTTTTAACGACGTTTGATTATAATTTTTGCATGGAAACATTAAATAAACGCGAAATTAGTAAATATAACGAATGCAAAAACAAACATATAGAAAAATATCAAAAATTAACGGCCAAATCAAATGTCAAACATCCGAATCAATGCCAGAACCAAAAGCAACCATTGACAAACACAGATCATAGATTAATCGCGTTCTATAATCTGTCAAAACAAACACTGGATGATGCAACAATAAAGGTGTTATCCAAAGGACTAAATTATGCTATAACTCCAAGCAGATTACCGTACGAAGAAATTATCAGTAGTGTCGAGGACTGTTTATTTAAAAACAATATGCGGAAAGAAGATTTGGAGGCGATACGTCAAGACATTTCGTCTATGTTACGTCGATGTTCAGTGCCTAAACCGAATCTTCCCAGAGACGAATTTATAGCGTTAAAGAACCTACGCAATAAACCAGAACTTACGATTCTCCGCGCAGATAAGGGAAACGCCACGGTGGTCATGGATACGTCAGATTATAATTCTAAAATACAAGAACTTTTGTCGGATGTAAGTACTTATAAAAAAGGTTAAAAACGACCCAACAAACAGCACACTAAAAACAACTAGTGACCTCATAAAGAAACACTCCGAAAAATTAAATCTGGACGTAAAATGGATAATACCTACGTGCGCCAAATCACCAAAGTTGTATGGGTTACCAAAAATACACAAGCCCAATGCTCCATTACGCCCCATAGTAAGCCAAATCGATTCACCAACTTACAGATTGGCTCAACACTTAGCGAAAATACTCTCACCGCTCAGGGGACATACAAGAGCACACATAAAGGATTCCTACCATTTTGTCAGCGAGATTAAAGACCTACGTCTGGCAGACAATGAAACTATGGTCAGTTTTGATGTGCAGTCATTGTTTACATGCTTACCTGTTGAAGACTGCATCTCAATTGTAACTAGAAGGCTGGAAGAAAACGACATGCCCGTAGAATATGCAGTATTACTCAGACACTGCCTTACATCTGGATACCTATTGTGGAAGGAGGAGTTCTACAAGCAAGTAGATGGTGTGGCGATGGGCTCACCTGTATCTCCCATTGTCGCCGACATATTCATGGAAGACTGTGAGGAGAAAGCCCTGCTTACTTCTCCCATAAATCCAAGATTCTACAAGCGGTACGTAGACGACACTTTCACAATTCTACCTTTAGATAAAGTAACTGCATTTTTAGACCATCTTAACTCTATAAATACTAAAATTCAGTTCACAATGGAGTTAGAGGCAAACAATTCCTTAGCTTTTCTAGATGTGTTAGTAATTCGGAATCCTGATAACACCTTGAGCCATACTGTGTATAGAAAAAAGATCCATACAGATAGATATTTAAACGGTGATTCTCACCACCATCCTTCACAGTTAGCTACCGTGGGTAAATCTTTGTTTCAGAGAGCACGAGGGATCTGTGACAGTAAACACCTGGCTGCCGAGCTCCAACATGTCAAGCAAGTTTTGCATGACAACAAGCTTCGGGTCCCGCGCCTACGTCACAGAGAACGAGTGAAGCCGGCCACAGTCGAGCGTGTACCTGCTGTACTGCCGTATGTTAGAGGAGTCACTGACAAGATTGGCAACATCTTGAAGCGCGCTTCCATCAAAACATACTTCAAGCCGCCGAAGAAGATTGGTCAGTTTTTACCATCAGTCAAGTGTAACGTCCCTCTGCAAGATGCAGGAGTGTACAAGCTTGATTGTGAATGTGGTCTCTCCTACATAGGACAAACTAAAAGATCAATTAAAACCCGCGTCAAAGAACATATAGCTGATGTGAAGAATCGACGCTCCGGGAAGTCTGTAGTCTGTGAACATGTACAGGATCGCCCCCGTCACTACATCAGATTTGATAGACCACAAATCCTCACTAAAGAACACCGATTCCTTCCAAGGATGATTCGCGAGGCTATTGAAATCAAAAAACATCCTAATTTCAATAGAGAAGATGGCTGGGTGCTACCATCTGCTTGGGATCCTATAATAAATAAAATTAAATCCCAACCCAAGCATACCACTGCAAGACTCCATGATACCATAAGTTCATACTGTGTAGATCGGAACAAAAGTTAAATTTTAATCTATGGTAACCGCGGTTAACTATGACAGCTGGACGTTGAACATCTCAGTCCTTCCCGTGACCATGGGTGCTGTAAAGCTCTCGAAACGTCGGGTAAAAAAGTTAAATATACGCGATAAATTCCGTAAAAATTAGTATTATTTCAGATATGATATTTTGTCCACGAAGTTCTTCTGTAAATTTATTTGAATAAATTTAAGTGAATTAGAAAATATTATTGAAAAATGTAGTTTATAGCAATATGCAGATAAAAATTTAGATATCGCCATGTAAAAATTACAAGATGATTATTTTCACGCCTCTCTATGTGGGCTCACGATCTAGGACTTGCAATAAATATACAAAAAACCAAGCTACTACACATTCATTCTAATCATATCAAGAATATTATGACAGTCAGCATTATTGCTCATAATCATCTTCGTCTGCACAATATAATAACGTGTTCCTGTGAAAAAATCCCACTTGTTAAATATCACACATACTTAGGACTGATCATAGACAATAGGATGAACTGGAAGAAACATATTGATTACTTGTGTAGTAAATTAAGGGCAATCCTATCGAAATTTCATAGTATTCGTAATAAAGTTCCATTTAAAATTCGTCTAAGCCTATATAATGCTTTAGAGGTATCGATAGTATCATATGGTCTTAGTAGTTATGGACGAACTTTCCGTATTTACCTAGATAAAATATACAGCTTACGAATAAGAATTTTAAAATCTATATTTACACACATTAAGGACAAATATCGAAATGATTACTCATACATTTTCACGTACTGCAAAGTTTTAACCATATCTACATAAAAATGTGAAATATATGCTTTTAAAAAATGTTATGAATACTCGATGTACCTACCCAACACCAAGGGAATTTTATAGGACTAGGAATAAAACACCTTATTCACCAATTAGAACTAATGATTACTACGGTAGGAGTACACGTAAACTTCTAATACCATACATATCAAATTCTATACCTACGGAGATAAGAAGCCAGCTAACCGCACAAAACTTGAAAACAAAACTTCGCATAATAAGAATTCAAAAAAAAAGCTATATATGATTTCAATGATAATCATAACGAGTTATATTTATCTATGCCAATAATTGTTAAAATGGACAAATAAACAATACGTGCAACCAAATAAAATACATTAAAAAATCATTCCTTAAAAATACACTCCGTGTGTACGCGCATGAATAAGTTAATACAGTATATCGTGTAAGTGAACAATGGAAGACAACAATCACATTTTACTTCACTATTCCAGGTAAATAATACCAAAAACTACCTTCCCCACAAAAAGAGCATAGTTTGAGAAATACATATTATACATTTTATATAAAATTCTGATGCCAAAATTTTTTATATTTTGTAGCACAATTGTTACATCGTTCTTTATATTTAGTTTAAGTAAAAGGTAGTTTCAATGTCATTCAAATAATAAGCCTAAGTAAATTAATGTATAAGAGCAAACTGTGCAGTGCCAAGACAAACATTAGATGTTTAATGTCACGAATAAATTGTTTTTGTAATTAAAACTGTTACTTTGTAAAATAAATTAAAAAAAATGAATTTGCTCGTGTATTTAAATTAAGCAACCGTTTTTTCCCAAATCTACAATACCTCTTATGTGATTTTTTAACCATCAATTCAATATTACTGTACCTTAAAATAAGCCTATCATACCACTAATCAAATGACATGGAGAGAAGCATTTAATATAGCTAAGATCTTTAATTTTCTTTTACGAATTTTAAAACATTTTAACTTTTCACTTAAGAAAATTATACCTCGTTTTGTCACTTTAATCTCAAAGCTTATGTTACTTACGTAAGCACTTAATAATGTTGCGCGCCTAAGTTGACGTCAGGTACCTGGCACTAGCGCCAGCTATTATCGAGGACCAGAGCGAGGAGGGCTTCCTAGAAAATGTCAATCTTGACTTTCAACCAACAGCGCCATCTAATATCGAACAGAAGAATTAAGCTTCCTAGAAGCTTCTGCGCTTGGTCGGTTGGCGCCCGTATTTACTTGAATATTCTGGATGTTTCGGTGAAAAAAGGAGTATTTAAAAGCGCTGCAAGATGCGATCGAAGCGGTATTGAATTTGGCGATACACGCGAAGCTTCGGAGCGAAATAAAGTGAATCAGAGTGATTAATAATTAGTGTTTTTTTTTAGTTTTAATTGGTGTTCGGTAATAAAGTGTAAATTTTGGTAATTCAATCGGCAGTTTTTATTGTCACGAACCTCAAGCTCGTAAAAATTGGTGTCAGAAGTGGGATCAAATCATGCTGATTTTATCTAAGGACGAAATGGAGGGTGTCATTAACAGAAATCAACGCCAGCAGGAGTCCATCTCCAGAGACGATTTGGCAGTGTGACGACGCAGACGTCTGAGGGCCAGCCGACGGGCACGGAGGCTGACTCATCAGCAGCTCTTACGTCTGTAGCACATGACTTAGGTGCTCTGATGGTGATGCTGCAGCAGCTGCGCTGCGGACAGGAGGAACAAGCCCGTCGACAAGAGGAACAGGCTCGCCGACAGGAGGAACAAACCCACCGACAGGAGGAACAGGCCCGTCGGTTGGAAGATCAGCAGGCGGAACAGGCTCGTCGGTCGGAAGAGCAGATGCTCCTCATGAAGGACCTTCACGCTACCTTTGGGAAAGAGATAAGGGAGGTGAAGGATAGGGTTGCTCAACATGACAACCACCTGTCGGAAGCTGAGACGCGAATCGAAGAACATGAAACCCGAATCAACCATGTAAACAATCGGGTTGACAACGTGATGGCTGACGTGAAGAAAACGCTGAACAACCTTAAACTTGGGGATGGAACTACAGCTCCCGTAGTAGCTACAACACCTTAGCTACGTGGATTCAAAGTGCCGCCGTTCGACGGGACTTCTTCCTGGTCGGCCTACAAAATCCAGTTCGAGGCCGCCATGGTGGCAAATGGCTGGAATAAAAGCCAGGCCATGACTGCACTCCCCTAGGCCTGCGCGACCAAGCCTTAACTGTGTTGGAAGCACTTGGTAAGAAAGTGACCTACGAGCAGCTCCTTGAGGCATTGGAGGCGAGATATGGCGACGCTCACCTGGAACATGCCTTTCGCGCGCAGCTTAAAGATCGCGTGCAACGCAGCAACGAAAACCTGCAGCAGTGGGCCCTTGGGGTGGAGAAGCTGCTTCGAAAATCATACCAGTCTGTACATACGCTCATTGAAGGGAACCTGGTGCAGACATTCATCGATGGCATCCGCGACCTTGAAGTTAGAGCTGCTGTGAGGCTGGGACACCACGAGACGCTTAAGGACGCCTTGGCCCATGCACTGGAGGTGGAAGCCGTGCGGCTGGATCTTCGTTTCCATCGCGTCAGGGAGGTTGCAGCAGCTACATTTAGCGACCGCAATAAAGGATACAGCCCTATGTGTTATGGCTGTGGGGAAAGGGGCCATCTTCGATCCAGCTGCTCTAAGCGAACTGTAGAAAAGGAAGGTGTACGATATCAGGAGGGTGGTGCGGCTAACAGCCCCGCCCAGCAGCAGCAGGGAAACGAGTAGAAGCCAGAACTGCGGGGTGGGTGCTGGCTGATGTTAAAAGAGCTCCAAGGATCTCGATCTCACAAACTCATGATGGGAATAGTCTAATCATCAAGAGCGAGGTCAACGGGATGCAGTGTAAACTGACCATAGACACGGAGCCTCTCGCACGGTTGTTAGTTCCCAACTTATAAGACAGTTCCTTGGGGACTCCGCATAAAACCGAGAACGCATTAATTTGGTAACAGTCACCGGTCAGCGTATATCCGTCCGTAGAGAGAAGGAGATGGAGATGAAGCTAGGCAACATGATCTACCTGCATAATGTCATCGTGGCTGATATAATGGACGACCGCATCCTGGGCCTAGACTTCATGAGGAAGAATTGTTGTGAGATTGACGTTAAGCAAGGCGTTTTGAAATATGGGCAAGTGGAACTTTTCGTGGAAGGGGCGTTACCGGGGCACGTGTACAGCCTTAAGAAGATTGTTCTTCCGCCGAGATCGGAAACGATTGTGCCGGTTAGTCTCCCTCAGAATCCCGGGCAACCTCATCGTTGTGTACTCGTAGAAAGGCTAGATAATGACCTTCCATGGAAAGTGGCTCGAACCTTGGTCAGAACCACTAACATCTCAGGAGTACGTGTGCTGAACCTTTGTGACCATGAACAGATTATAGAAAAAGGTACACTGGTTGGTACTTGTGAGGAAGTGGATAGGTTGCGTCAGTGCCAATATCTATCGACTGGGACCCCCAGCAAGGATTCACAAACAAAAGTGACCACACTTTTGGAAGACTGTCGCAGCGTTCTTTCCCCGAACGAAATGGTCAAGGCGAAGAAGTTGTTACTCAAGTACGCAGATATATTCTCATCAAACGATGCTGACATAGGAAAAACTGGCTTAGTTCAACACAAAATAAACATAGGAGAAGAATTGCCTATCCGTCAGCAGCCAAGAAGATTGCCGGTAGCACGTGAAAAGGAAGTGAAAACCATGATTGAGGGAATGGTGAAAGATGGTGTTATTGAACCTTCATCTAGTCCATGGTGTTTACCCGTAGTGCTGGTAAAGAAGAAGAACGGCAGCATGCGGTTCTGTGTTGACTACCGCCGTCTGAACGACGTTACAAAAAAGGACAGCTATCCCTCGCCAAGAATTGATGACACGCTGGACATGCTTACAGGAGTAAAGTTGTTTAGCACGCGGGATCTAAAAAGTGGCTACTGGCAAGTTGAAATTGACCCTAAGGACAAGGAGAAAACTGCGTTCTCGACGGGAAAGGGTCTGTGGCAATTTAAAGTAATGCCGTTCGTATTGTGCAATGCTCCATCAAGGTTTGAAAGGCTGATGGAGTTTGTACTTACCGGGCTAATTGGGTCTGGTCCACCTTCAAACCTAGAACGCGTGCTCATGAAGATTCAGAGTGCCAACCTCAAGTTGAGTCCGAAGAAATGTTCACTATTCAAAAGGCAAGTCAACTTTTTGGGGTATATAGTGTCGGAAGAAGATATCAAGGTATAAGCACGGATCCGGATAAAATCGCCGCTGTCAAGAATTGGCCGGTTCCAAAAGACAAGTCGCAGGTTAGAGCATTTTTGGGTTTGTGCTCCTATTACCGGCGATTTGTGATGAACTTTGCAGATATAGCCAAACCTCTGCATAACCTAACCGAGGAGAAGCGACATTTCTGCTGGGATGAAAGTTGAAATATCGCATTCCAGGAGCTCAAAGACCGTCTGTGCAAAACACCTATTTTGGGATACCCTGATTCAAGCAAAGAATTTATGTTGACACAGACGCAAGTGATATAGGACTTGGCGGTGTGTTGTCTCAACGGAATGGTAACCAAGAGGTCGTGATAGCGTACTTCAGCAAGTCGTTGTCAAAACCGGTAAGAAACTATTGTGTCACAAGACGCGAATTGCTAGCTATAGTAAAGTCGTTGCAGCATTTTAGCAAATATCTTCTGGGGCGAATATTTTACTTACGAACTGACCATGCTGCACTAAAATGGCTATTGCAGTTCAAAAATCCAGAAGGGCAAGTTGCGAAGTGGATTGAACTACTGCAGGAATACGACTATGAGATCGAACATCACAGCGGGAAATCTCATGGCAACGCAGATGCATTGTCAAGAGGACGTTGTCCTGAAGGTTGCAAACATTGTACTAGGCATGTGGGTAAGGAAGTGGTATCCGTGAGAATGCTCAGGACAGACCATCTCAGCAACGAGTGGAAGGACAGCTTACGACATGCACGGCAGGAAGATCTGGACATCAAGCCGATTCTGGAATGGATGAAGGCCAGTGCTCCCAAGCCCAAGTGGAGCGACGTCTCAGCGATGAGTTTGACCACTTAAAGCTATTGGGTCCAGTAGTCAAAACCGCTTGCTGCTTCAGGATGGAGTTCTGTGCCGTAAATGGGAAAATGTTCGGGGGGACAGCTGTCATTTGCAAATGGTTGTCCCTAAAGCTAAAGTACCGGATGTTCTACAGCTGTACCATAATGATTGTTCAGGAGGCCATCTGGGAGTTAAATGAACTCTACTGAAGATCCGAGAATGGTTTTACTGGGTCTACTGTGGAAACGATGTCGAGGACTAGTGTCGCAAATGTACAAGTTGTGCGGCTGTAAAGGGACCTCAGACTCGTAGTATAGGTGCATTGAAGTTGTACAATGTTGGTGCACCATGGGAGAGAATAGCCATTGACGTGGCGGGGCCGTTTCCGGAGAGTGAAAGCGGTAACAAGTATTTCATGGTTGTGATGGATTACTTCACTAAGTGGCCAGAAGTCTTCACCATTCCAAATCAAGAAGCTTCAACAGTTGCAGATAATCTAGTTCATGAAGTCTTCTGTCGTTTTGGAGTACCTTTAGAGATTCACAGCGATCAAGGAAGGAATTTTGAGTCTCAAATATTCCAGGAAACTTGACGAGTTATGGGTACTCATAAAACAAGAACGACTTCTTATCACCCGCAATTTGATTGAATGGTCGAACGATTTAATCAGACATTGGATAGGTAACAAGCAAAATTTGTAGGCAATCGGCAACGAGATTGGGACAAGCACATACAACCGTTTTTGTTGTCATATCGAAGCGCTGTTCACGAAAGTACATCAGTGACACCAGGTTTCGCAATCTTTGGAAGAGAATTACGGCTGCCTGCAGACCTGATCACCGGGATACCACCTGATGCCCCACGCAGTATAACCGAACCGAATTTGGCGATACACGCGAAGCTTCGAAGCAAAATAAAGTGATTCAGTGTGATTAATAATTAGTGTTTTTTTTTTTTAAGTTTTAATTGGTGTTCGGTAATAAAGTGTAAATTTTGGTAATTCCATCGGCAGTTTTTATTGTCACGAACCTTAAGCTCGTAACAATTAGTTGTAAGGCTTTTAAGACGATTATGTTAAGATTTCTAAATCGAATTAACACAATTAATTTAACTTCTTACAAAAGATTTAAAATCATTTTTTCCGTACTTCAATACTACTGACGATCATTAACAAATACTGCTTCTGGTTTTAGGCTGATGAATATCTATTTTAAGTAAAAGTTGGCCTCTAAACACCCTCCAGGGCAAGCTTTCTCGCAATCAATATAAGATTATGGAGCAACCTCCAGCGCCTGTTTATATTGTTTTAGGATAATTCAAAAGGCATATATTTAACATGTTGATAGACTTCACGTCTTTGTTTATATTTTTCAGACAATTTTCGTACCGATGTTATCCTTCACTGCCAAGCAGAGTGGTAAATCAACACTTAAGTGGCCATTAACAATCTCAAAGGTGCCAGAAGGCACCGAACTTGGCTTCCTCGTGTTTACGAGAAATTTTTTGCGAACGCTTGGCTCCTAAGTTACTACGACTCTTATTTTTAGTAATAATCTTATTTTTAGTAAGAATGTTAAATACATTTTAATCTGTCTTAAAATTAAGCAATAAAATATAAATAAAATTCCACAGATATTATCTAAAATATTGTTCTAATTCAAAATGCTGAAACGTGATTAGGTAATGGTAAAAGAAGGGGTTTCTTCACAACTCGTTAACAGATGGTATTGACATTGGAAACGTAAACGTAAGGTAAAAAGAAGAACTAAAATGCGTGTAATCATCGTATGTTTGTACACGAAGAATATTTTAGAATAATGGTTTGATTTTATCAATGATAATATTGATTTTATAATTTGATATATTTATTTTAAAATTATAAATTTGTAAGTAGTGTAAGACGGCAATAACAAATTTATTCTCTGTTAGTGTACCTGCCTACACCGTATAGTGGCGGTGTAAGTATACGCACTAACACGTCATCCCTGGGTCTCGTAATAGGAACAGCAGGAAACCGTAGGTTTGGGAGAACTGAGAGATAATTTAGTAGTATTTTCCTGATAAAAACTGAACAAAAAATAAAATCTGCGGTTGTCTACCCGCTGGCCAAGCGCGCCAACTATGTAAATTAAATGATACTATGTCAATAAGGCAGTCTATGAGGGAAGCTTATGCTAAGCAGTGATCATTTGATCGGGTTTAATGGTAATGGTAGTGTTGCCTTGCCTACAGGTTGTTTACCTCACAGTTTAATGGACGGGGTTTTGATGGTCGACAAAAATCTGTTCAAATATGGATCAACTAAATCGCACGGCTTGTGACGGTAATCTGTATTATATATATGCAAGAGTCTCGAATCTAAATCCTCTAACTCGTTTGTCAGGCATAGGGATTGTGGGTAGGTCTTTAGGTCTTATTAAAAAATCTGTGTCCAGAAGTGGACTTTAGAAACGAACAATGATGATGAGCTTCACATATTTTTAAAAATTTTTGTATTTCACTTAATAGTTAGTTGTTGCATATATACGTCCCACTGCTGGACGCATGTCTTCTCCCACTTCTAAGAGAATATTAGGACAAGGAAGTGTCCGAAGCACTGCCCCGATGCGTTTTGGCGGATTTCACATGTATTCGAAATACTTTTTTAAATTATTATTTCACAAACATGTAGGTTTCCTCGCGATGTTGTCCTTCACCGCCGAGCAGATGGTAAATCAGCACTTAAAATTGCAATTAACAATTTCATTGTTACCGACGGGGTTCAAACCCGGGATGCTTGCGTACTGTAAAATTTACAGCGAACGTTAAGCCCCTGAGCTATCACGGCTGAACTTCATCTTATTAATTGTGACTAAATCTGTACAACATTTTAAGAGATGCGTCGAATAAGTAAATATAATAATAATAATAAAAACATTTATTAATTACCACCAATAAAGTTACAGTGAGCAGTATACACAGAAATAACTAAAATTACATAATGTAGTAATGAATGGGCTCTAGCTCAGCATAAATATTGCAGTTGCCTACAACGCAGTTATTCAGCCAGCACCCAAGTATGATGATGATGATCAAATACTATCGGTAAATATGAAAAATATATGTGTTTTCGATTATATTATTCAAGAACGTACAACAAAGGAAGGCTCAAGAATCACTCTAGATTTTACGAAAGCTTTTATCAAAATTATAGTAAGGCTATATAAAAATAGTACGTCATTTACCATAATTTTTGATATTGTTACAATAAGATCAAAGAAAAGGGTCTTAAATTTAAATACAGAGGAAATTAAGCTTCACGAAATTCTTTGTTAAGTAATAACCTTACCTCAAATTTTAATAAATATTTCAACAACGGTTATTATTTAGCCATAAATCAAACAAAATAGCTTCTACAGACGATGGTCCTAAGTTGCTTGACTAGAGTGGGTTCATATTATTTCGATTTTTTAAAGATGAAACAAACACTTTTGTAGTGTTTTTATCATTAATTCTGTATGATTAATTGTTAATAATATTGTAAAGAAAATACCCACGAGAGAAAAAAACCTGGAGATGGGCAGCAGCGTCTTTCTAATAACTATGTATTAAAAAATAAAAATCTGCGTGCAACAAGTGTGGTCACTATGGCAAAAGTCCCCTTATGTGGCAATCTGTGAGGAGGTATATGTTCTACAGTGGACTATGAAAGGCTAAATAAAGCTCTGATAAAGCAATCAATCTGTAAACTTATTTTTAATTCTAACTGTTTACAGTGTCTCCTGTTATATATTATAATGTAGTTTGTTTCCTTCAGCGCACAATAGACGTGTGGAGTTGGCTAACACTGGCTATTTTTCCGGATCGATACGACTTACGACTTTAAGAAAAGAGATTCATCATCATCATCATTACAGCCCTTCACAAGTCCACTGCTGAACATAGGCCTCCCCCAAGTAACGCCACAATGCACGTTCCTGAGCCATGCATCCATCGACCTCCTGCATGTCGTACCAGGTCGTCACTCCATCTAGTGGGGGGTACGCCTACCGGTACGAGGCTGCCACTCGAGAACCTTTATTCCCCATCGGTTATCGGTTCTTCGAGCTATATGGCCGGCCCATTGCCACTTCAGCTTACTAATCCGTTGGGCTATATCACTCACTCTGATTTTACTGCGGATATCCTCATTTCTGAGTCTATCACGCAGTGAAACTCCGAGCATAGCCCCCTCCATAGCTCGCTGAGCGACCTCGAGCGTCCACATACGGCCAGCAGTGTAGGACCACGTCTCTGATCCGTAAGTCGTCACTGGCAACACGCACTGGTTGTACACTTAAGTTTTCAGAGATTGAGGTGTACCTGACGAGAAGATGTGTCGTAATTTCCCCAACGCTGCCCAGCCGAGTTGAATCCGTCGATTGATCTTTCGGTCGAAGTTAGACTTACCTAGTCGGACTATTTGTCCCAGGTAAACGTACTCGTCAACAACTTCGAGCATAGTGCTCCCCACAATTACCGGCATAGGTGTGACATGGACATTGAACATAATCTTTGTTTTGTCCATGTTTATCTTAAGACCTATCCGTTGGGACACACCATTGAGGTCATTGAGCATAGTGCTAAGGTTCTCCAGCGATTCTGCCATAAGGATTATATTGTCGGCAAATCGAAGGTGAGTGATGTACTCGCCATTGATGTTAACACCGTATCCTTTCCAGTCCAGTAGCTTGAAAACGTCTTCCAAAGCAGCGGTGAAGAGTTTCGGGGATATAACGTCACCCTGTCTTACACCTCTCTGCAGTTGGATAGGTTTCGAACTCTGGTTCTGTACTCGGATAGCCATCGTAGCCCTACTGTACAAACACTTCAGCACCTCGATATACCGACAGTCAACTTGGCACCGCTGCAGGGACTGTAGCACCGCCCAAATTTCGACGGAATCAAAGGCTTTCTCATAGTCCACATACGCCAGGCAAAGTGGCAGATTGTACTCTTCGGACTTCTGTTATTTTTGCCGAAGGGTATGTATGTGGTCTATGGTACTAAAGCCTTTTCGGAAATCGCCTAGTTCGGGAGGCTGGAAGTCGTCGAGTCTGCATGCGAGACGATTCGTGATAACTCTCGAAAACAGCACGTAGACGCGGCTCAGAAGGGAAATCGGTCTGTAGTTCTTCAAGAGAGCGTTGTCGCCTTTCTTAAAGAACAAGACCACCGCACTTCTGCTCCACGCCTCCGGAGTAGTGCCACCATGGAGGACGGAATTGAAGAGCTTCTGAAGGACTTCAAGTACCGGTGTTCCACCCGCTTTCAGAAGCTCCGCTGTAATTCCATCCTCGCCTGGGGCCGTACCGTTTTTAAGGTGCTGGAGAGCCATTCTAATCTAGCTCAGACTGACGTCCGGGATATCATCGGAATAGTGTCGGGTAAGACTTGCTCTTGTATCGTTGTTCACACTTGCGTGTGGCTCCAACGATGATGTGTACAGCTGTCCATAGAACCTCTCAATCTCACTCAAAATCTCAGGTGTCCCGGAAACGATGCTGCCACACTCAGTCTTCAGCTTTGACAGTTGGCTCCTTCTGGTAGACAGATCTCTGGCAAAGACTTTGGAGCCCTAGTTCCGCTCGATCGCTTCTTTAATACGAACAGTATTAAAGTTGCGTAAGTCTTGCCGCATGCATTTGGAGATCTGTCTGTTCAGTTGCCTGTATGCTGTCAAATCTGTTGACGATTGCAGCCTCATCTCCCGTCTAACAGCCATAAAATTAAGAGTGTGATCGGAGAGTTTTTTGTGTTCTTCTGCGGCGGGTCTTACAGAACTTAGCTCCGACCGCGTGGACAGTTTCCACGAGCTTGTCATTCATATCGTCCACTGCATTGCATTCTTCTAGGCACTGAAAGCGGTTACGTAACTCGAGCTGAAAAGTCTCGGGATTCTGGATTAGAGTACGAGGGGGACGGAGCGTTGACCTCATTAGACGAGACCTCTCCAACCTAACGTTTAGGTTCAGTGTGCCTCTAACCATTCGGTGATCGCTGCCGGTTTTCACCCTTGCGATCACTGAGACATCACTGAACAGTTGGCGTCTGGTCGTTATAATGAAGTCAATCTCATTTTTTGTCGAACCGTCAGGGCTCAACCAGGTCCACCACCTGTGGGGCCGCTTCTGGAAGAAAGAGTTCATCGTAAAGAGTCCCTCTTTCTCCATACAGTCAGCCAGCTGCTGGCCCCTACGGTTCCGTTGCCCTACTCCAAATTTCCCTAACTTCAGCTCACCGTTTTCTCTTGTGCCTAGTTTTGCGTTGAAGTCTCCCATCAACATCGTGTAGTGGGTTTTGGAGGAATGCATGGCTCTAGAAATATCCTCATACATTTCCTCCCCCTCCTCATCGGGATGTGCCGAGGTTGGTGCGTAGACCTGTATGACCTTCAGCGAATACCGTTTGGTGATTCTGAGTATCAGGTACGCGACCCTCGTCGACACACTCCCAATCTTTACAACGTTGTTGATGAGAGACTTGTGGAAAATAAATCCGACACCTCCCTGGGACAGATGGTCGCCCTCCCGGTGATAGAACAAGTTGCCGGACTCGAGGATTACCGTGTCCTCCCCCTCTCTTCGGACCTCAGATAATCCAATAATATGCCAGCGCAGCTTGTCTACCTCTTCTTCCAGCTCCAGTATCTTCTCGTCAGTCCTCAGGGTGCGTGCGTTATACATTGCCAGGTCGAGTAGTCGTAAGTGGCAACCAAACCTCCACCGGAGATTCTTAGCACCCCCCGCCCCCGCCGTTACCATGGTCGCCACCGTAGCCAGGAGTAGCGGGGCCGCCGGGTACTGGGGGCCGTATTTTTGCGTCGTTATTCATGGGGGGATATTTGCCATAGTTGCCACGCTTGGCGAGCGGGTTGGCAACCGCAGTTTTTTATTATAACACAGTTATTATCAGGAAGATGCTGCTGCCCATCTCCTGCCTGTCTCCCTCTGTCGCCTCTTACGACACTCATGGGAAGATATGGGGTAGTGAATATTCTCAACCGCCACTACACGGCTTAGAAAAGAGATTACTCTTTTTTTAAAAGGCCTGCAACGCATTCGCAATTCAATTCAATTCAACTGGTGTTGCAGTTTTTCATAGGCGACGGTAGTCTCTTACCATCAGGTGAGTCACATGCTCATTTCCCCCTCTTAGATATAAAAAATACGTAAGGTGGTGGTGGTGGTGGTAAGTTACTGAGAAATATTTATTTTATTTAAATATACTTCCGATAAATATTTTATAGTTACACCTTCTTTGGTTTTTGCGACACCGTGATTAATTAATTTAAGCTTTGTATTTGATTTATTTTGATAAATAAAAAAATTACGTAGTAGAGCGACACTGGAGAGTATTGCGTTATTAATGAGTCCACCAGTACTAAACGCTCATATGACATCAGTGGAAAAATAGCATTAATCGGGTTTTCGGAGAGTAAGTGACGAATCCCCCAAGGATCTTTAACTGACAACGCATCAACATATCTTAGGATCATTCTATCGTGTATGTAGATCACATTATCCACTCACTACCAGGTAAAACGTGGGCTCATTTATTATCCCTACATTTAAAAAAATTATGTCAGTCGAATATGATAATCCATAATCGAGATAATCGAGCACAATCGAGAGCTCAGAAGTTAAGCGCTCGCTGTAAATTTCGTAATAATCCTATAATCATATAAGGGTTCCTACCACGCTAAGACTAATTAAGTTATTAATTTTAACTGTTTGTGCTAATTTACTACGTGCTCGGTGTTGATGAAATACATCTTGAGGAAACTTGTACATCTGACAGATTAAAAAAATTAAAGAAACGTGAAATTCGTAAACACGCATTGGGGCAGCGCTATGAACAATTTCTTTAACTTGTTTGAATTGAGAGGCTGCGTATATAGGCTGTTATTTTACTAGCCATTAAGATAGAGCTAAATTTAAATTATGAAGTCATAAATATTTCAAAGCTACTCATAAATGATCCTTTTCATCATGAAATCGAAATTCGATTCTCCCATACTTGAAAAACTGTAACAGCTTGGCAGATACATAATATATAAAAGATTATGTGATGTTTGTTGATATTGTGTTCATACTAATAAGAAACCGGACAAGTGCAAATAAGACTCCTATCATGAGGGTTCCATATAAATTTTATTATTTGTAATCTGGTCGCCAAGTTGCCGAAATTCGATAAAAATTCATTAAATTATTAGGTTTGTGTATGAGTCAAGCGACATTTCACTTTATAAAATACAGATATTTAATCAAATATACAAAATCTCTTTACATAAAAATCAAATGCTGTTCGTTACATAGTCTCGCTAAAAGCAAAAAAAAAACGGCTCGACCGATATTGATGAATTTTTTTTGTGTGTATATATATATACACAAGAAAATTCATCAATATCGGTCGAGCACAATAGGTCTCTAGATGTTTTAGATTCACATTTGAATCCAGCAGGTGACGCTATTGTCTAGATCCAGAATTTAGCCGTGCGAAGCTGGGGTGGATAACTAGTATAAATTAAACGTTATTTTTATGCCTCAACACACACTCCACACATTATTGAAAAAGGAACATTTGAAATCACACCAAAATTCACAGCTTACTCGTATTCAAATTCAAGCTGTCAGTAATTATTTGTTGGCGAAATTTTAACATTCGTTTGAAATAGAAATTTCTGCTCTGTGTTACTGTTTGACCACAGACTATTAAGTGTTTGATATCGGCCTTAAGATTAACAAGGTACCTAATACTATATTTGTTATTTTTTTCCTAGTTTGATGCTTTTCCTTACTATGAGGCGTTGGCATTATGTATGTCAGGGACGATTTATTTTGATGATTGATTAAATTCTTAAAAGATGTCAAAATTAACTAGTTAAAATCCGCGTAAAAAATTAAAATGATGTGCCCTATCTAGTTTGAAAAGCACCTCCTGCCCTCTCTCAATTGCGTCCACCACTCATCCCAGTACTACTACTCCCAACAACAGTCAATTAGGAAACACATCTCAACGTCGATAATACGACACGTATTTTGCCTCTAAACGAGGCGTCCTCTATTTAAATAGACTCCGTTTATAAAATAGACTCATATAACAGTGTGTTAAAAATCATCTCGTTCTATTGAAGTTTAGCGGCAGCGTAAGAAATTCCACTAGGTACCCCATATCATCCCGCGGGTTTTATAATTTTAATTTTACCACTATCTAATAATATTCTCTCTCGCAAATTAAATACAGTTTAAAGAGAATTGTTTATTATTCAATAATTATCTCTATGCAAAACCTGCATCTTTAGTATCACCATGAATCTTTGCTATACGCGAGGAATTGCAGTTGCCTTGCCAGCCTTATATAAAAAAGCTTCTTAAATACGAAATACCATCCCGTAATTCACAAGTTGTGATCATCATAATTTAATCACCATATTCATGTTATATCTTGATAAATTAATACTTTAAAATAAGTGTAGGACTGTGAGGACTCTTTGTTCTACGTGTCAGTCTGATCAGAGCAGAACAACTCTGTTATTATCCGACTTGAAGTGTAATAAAGCCATTATAATCACAGTCCATGAGTCATTTCATCCCATTAGTAGCCTTCTTTGTTTGAAGTTTGTTGCCGACGACCATTGACTGCGGAAATCACTCACAATTAGATGAAGCTGTTAGCTTGTTTGACGTTTAAATATATATAAAAAAAAATACTAACATGAAAATTTTGTTGTCCATTTTCTTAGATCCGATCAAATTGTCTATCGTATAAGTAATGTAAGAATAAATTTGTAATAAACTAGGATAAACACAAAAGACTCTACGGAGGCCACTTAAGTAGATTGTTCCGTATCGCATTTATTCTCTGAGATAAGATTCAGTTAGAATAAACGTTATCTGTCCTAAAATATCGCCCTAAGTGCTGAAATAAATAACGGTTAACGGTACGATCGCAACTATCTACAACCGCAATCGCAAGTTGTAGAAGATTTTAAATCATACTACAGATTCATTGAGATCCATGGTAAAAGTATCTCTCAGCATTTTCTAAAGAAGTATTTCGTGTATTTTACGAGTTTAATATAAAGTTAAACTTACCAAAGAACATTTTCCCCACGATCATAGATCGTGTAAAGCACTTGAAGCGTCGATAAAATCTGTAAAATTAGTTTTATTGAAGAGAAATTCGACAAATTAGTTTTATTGAAGAGAAATTCGACAAATTAGTTTTATTAAAGAGAAATTCGACAAATTTAAAATAATTTCACAATATTTATAATAATAAGATTCTTTAGAAGTAATTTTACGGATTTTATCGCGTTTAATTTTGAATGATTTTAATTTCCGACGTTTCGGGTGCTTTCGATATATGTATTGTGTAGAAAATCCAGTCAACTACATACACAGTAAGTTCATTCTGCATAGATCAGACCATAAATAATAATAAAAAAGCTGAAGGTACTCCGGGTTAACATTGACATCGGGACGTCAGTCACCTCAGTCTCCTGTGATCTTGGGTGCTGTAGCACCCGAAAAGCCAGGAATTGAAAAAATAAGTTACTTATATGCGATAAAATCCGTTTATTGAATAGAACTTATTAGTTTTATTCAATAAATAAATTATCGCAATAACCTTAATATTGCAAAAATATCGTATAGAAAACTCGTATAAAAACAATACAAATGTTTGAAGATCATGAATAGAATAAAATACACCTAAACAAAAATTGTCTCATTTTAAACTATTGGAAACGAAATGTATTAAACTTCTTTTAACGTGGGCAAACATTTTGCTGAAAAATGGATATTAAGAACAGTAATGAAAAATAAACGACCATCACCATAGACACAAAAATAAAATCTTTTGAATCATTCATTTTTGATACAGACACAAAGAACGTATCATACGAAATTTTAAAATAAAATGTGCGGTTGTTGTGTAAAAACTATTAATAACATCACAAATTTGATGCATTTTAAAAATATCATTTACTTTCATAATATCCAAAATAAAAGTCTAATCATACAGCGTACATAATACGAGAACGTTAGCATAATCGTCGGCTTATCGTTTAATTCAGCAAAAAACCATGAAACATTATGTCTCTTAATATGTTATTGAAAGTAATGTATTATTATAAGACGTAGGAATACACCATACAAAGACTAAAACCTTAAAAACTGTAATATTATATGACATTTTACTCTACTGTAGATCCGGAATATCCAATGATGTTGTTTATGATTTGTCAGATCCTCCGAAATATTGACAAAGACGATATGACTATCGGGATAATTCTTGATCTTTTGAAAGACTCTGTTATGGTACATGTATCACCAAGAAGGCTTGACGTCAAATTCAAACCAATCTTTATCTTATTGATGAATATTTAAAAGAGTGTCAAATATGCATAAAGATGAATGGAAGGATTATTTACCTGTCACATGTAAAACACTATTAAATTCTGATCGCATAAGCTATTAGGTGTGTCAAATATTTTAAGGTGGTTTTAATTATTTTTATTGTCTAGGCAGTAGTCAATTTTTATAGCTATTTAAATTTTACATTACTAACTCATTAATCTACGGAAAATACTTTTTATCTACGTGTTTCTAATTACACAGCTGTATTGTAGCTTTTACTTATTAAAATATAACACGTATGATTAAAGAACTGAAGACGCAAAAAATGACTTTGTATTTAAGGCATTTTATATACTAAGGCCTACTAATTTCTCCAAAACTTCATCAAAAATGAGAGCAGGGGTCTGCCCAGCAGTGGAAAAAAGAAAAATAAAAAGTAAAAACAACTTTCCCGCCATATTACAATTGTTATCCTATCCGCCAAAATGAGGGCATCTATCGAAAAAAATTCGATATGTTCCGAAGTTTTATTACAAAAAAGGGAAAAATGCGACTAAAGCCGCAAAAAATCGTAACGTTTATAGATCAAAAGCAGTATCAGTAAGAGTAGCACAAAGTTGGTACAAGCGTTTATAGTCCGGGAATTTTGATATCAAAGATGGAGCTCACTCTGGTCGCTTTCATTCGGATATTGTCGATGCCATATTTGAAAAAGCATCAAGAACGTCATATTAGTAATAACGGCATAATAGTAATAAAGCCAAGGAATTGAGGTTTGGCTACAAAATATTTTTGACCCATTTGAAGTCTGACTTACAAAAAAGCTCGACATTCGGGTACCACAAGAGGTCACTGAAAGAAACCTAAAGAATCGTTTAATCATTTGCGATTCTCTATTTAAACGCAATTAAACTAAACCAGTGTTGAAAATATTGATCAGTGGTGGTGAAAAGTGGATCACCTACGAGAATAACGCGCGAAAAAGATAATGGTCAAAGGGTAGTCAAACTTCACAGACTGTAGCGGAACCCGGATAGACACGCAATTACGTGATGCTGTGTGTATGGGGGATTGGAAGAGCGTAGTTTATTATGAGGTTTTATCGCTAGGCAAAACCATCGATTCGGATCTCCACTTCCAACAACTAATGAGACTCAAACAAGAAATTGAGAAAAAAAGGCCGGAATCGATTAACAGAATACGGTCTTTCATCATGAAAACGCCAGACCACACACGTTTTTTGCCACTCAGCAAAAATTGAGAGAAATTGGTTGGGAAGTGTGAATACATCCAACATATAGTCCTTACCTTACCCCCAGTTTTCACTTGTTTTGGTCCCTTCAAATTTCTTTGGGTAGTCTTTGATCACCATCATGATACTGACCGCTCAGACCCGTCCAACTACCGGCCTATCGCCATCACCTCCTTGTTCTCCAAAACAATGGAGTCCATTGTAAACTGCCAGCTCATGAGGTACCTTGAGGATCACCAGCTGATTAGTGACCGCCAATACGGTTTTCGCCGTGGTAGGTCAGCTGGTGATCTTCTGGTCTACCTAACTCACAGATGGGCGGAGGCAGTAGAGTCCAAGGGGGAGGCATTGGCCGTTAGTTTGGACATTGCGAAGGGCCTTCGATCGGGTTTGGCACAAAGCGCTTCTTTCGAAGCTCCCTTCCTATGGGCTTCCCGAGAAATTGTGCGATTGGATCACCAGTTTTCTTGCAGATCGGAGCATCAAGGTCGTTGTAGACGGTGCAAGCTCCGATTGCAAGCTTATTAATGCTGGTGTTCCACAGGGCTGCGTGCTATCGCCAACGCTGTTTCTTCTGCATATCAATGATATGTTGCAAACCCGTAGCATTCATTGCTATGCAGATGACAGCACTGGTGATGCTCTTTACACCGGCCGAGCCAATATTTCTCGGGAAAACGTCTCTGAGTGCCGGGACAAACTTGTGTCTGAAGTCGAGTCTCTGCTGGACAGAGTCTCGGATTGGGGGCGACTAAATCTAGTCCAGTTTAACCCCCAGAAGACACAAGTTTGCGCGTTAACCGCTAAAAAGAACCCCTTTGTCGTATCCACTCAGTTTCAAGGCACTCCCCTTGTTGCCTCAGCCAGTATCGGAATCCTCGGCGTCGACATATCGAGTGACGTGCAGTTTCGTGGTCACTTGGAAGGGAAGGCCAAATTGGCCTCTAAAAAAGCTTGGCGTGCTCAGCAGAGCGGGACAGTATTTCATGCCGGCACACCGCCTGCAACTTTACAAGGCGCAGGTTCGGCCGCTCATGGAATACTGTTCCCATCTCTGGGCTGGGGCTCCCCAGTACCAGCTCCTTCCACTTGACCGCATCCAGCGCAGAGCGGCTCGAATCGTCGACGACCGAGTGCTTTCCGATCGGCTCGACTCACTGGCGCTGCGAAGAGATGTTGCATCTCTTTGCGTATTTTATCGCATTTATCACGGGGAGTGCTCTGAGGAATTGTTCGGATTAATCCCAGCCGCCAAATTTCGTGAACGCACTACACGGCAAACGTCCCGATACCATCCACACCATCTGGATGCTTGGTGGTCCACCACTGTACGTTTCAAAAGGAGTTTTCTTCCGCGTACAACCTCTCTGTGGAATAATTTACCACCGGTGATTTTTCCGGACCGATACGACCTGGGGACCTTCAAGAAAAGAGCTTACTCCTTTCTAAAGGGCCGGCAACGCACCTGCAATTCCCCTGGTGTTGCGGTTGATCATGGGCGGCGGTAGTCACTTAACATCAGGTGAGCCACATGCTCGTTTGCCCCCCTCTTCTATAAAAAAAAAAAAATGATAGGATTGTCAAAACTACTTTTAACAATTTTTGATCAAAACTCCCAAGGTTTCTACAAAACGGTATTTTACCACTACCTATAAGATGGCAACAAATTATGGATCAAAATGGCACATATATATTATAATTAAATGCTTACCATCATCTTAGAGTATCAACTGCCAATGAAGCGTATTGTAGATTCAGATATTTTAGAATTACTAATCCTAGGTCCCAGTATCAATAGCTGGAAACTTCAACAGTAAGCATTCCTCCCGGAACTCGCTTACAAACAACCCAAACGGCAAGCTATTATTCGATCTCAAGGGGCGACTTAACTTTGATGTTTTCGCGCCTGAGGATCCAACCTGCTACCCATTTGCTAAAAGTCAACAACCGGACATCCTTGACGTAATGGTGTTTAAAGATGTCCATTTGTCAATAACATTCATCAAAATAATCCTAGAGCTTAACTCGGACCATAGACCAGTTCTTTTGCAGGAGATAGCTCGCAGCAGAGGTCCTCCATACCAAAACCATCGTGGACTGGCGTAATCTTGAATTCAAACTCGAGTCTACGACCTCCAAGCACTTAAAAACAATTACTGATAAGATAAACTCGTCAGAGGAAGCAAATAGGGCAATTAGCACGCTATCGGCCTACCTCACTTCAGCAGTCGAAGAATGCTCTCGAAAGTTTCGCGCAATCGATACCTGAAGTTTCCGAGTAATATTCGACAACTGATCATAGCGAAGAACGCGGCCCTTAGACAATACGATTACTACCGCACAATAGTTATTAAATTTAGACTTCGCAACCTCCAACACGATGTAGAAGAGCACATTGCAGAATTTAGAAAGGACCAGTGGAATTATCTGCTGGAGGATATCGACCCATCCCAAACTGTCTTCTAGCAGTTGACTCGAGCTCTGAAAGTAGATCAAACATCACCCATCCCACCTCTCATTGAGCTAGGAAAATCTGATTTCGCCTTTGAAGACTCTGAAAATTGTCGAATACCTCGTGTACAGTTTAGAGAGCCAATGCACTCCTTATAGCGAACATGAAAATCCTGCTGCTCGGAGCGGAAGTCGAGCGAAGGTCTGCATTTCCACCCACGGACGACCCCTTAAAGTTTGTGGCTGTCAATGAAGTTACAGAATCAATTAAAAACCTTAAAAATAGATCAGCACCCGGTCCCGACGGCATTAGCATCAGGGTGCTTGAGTCACTCTCAGCGTCACTTGTTTTCCTCCTAGAACGTATTTTCAACACCCTTCTTTCCAGCTCCTCCATGCCGGACGCCTGGAAAGAAGCGGACGTTATTGGAATTCCTAAACCAGGGAAACCGCGCAACTCAGCCTCCAGCTACAGACCAATAAGTCTCCTCAGCACACTGGGGAAAGTATACGAACGATTTATATTAAATAACCTTCAAAAAATTTGTTTTTGCTAACAAAATTCTTCCAGACCAAAGTTTGACTTCAGACCCAAACACTCGTGTACTGACATCACACTGGCATCATACTGGCCTCACAGAATACATCCTGAAAGACTACAACCTCCTCAAAAGTAATTGCAGGATCACTAACACTGGCACCCTCTTCATCGATATCGCAAAACCATTTTGACAAAGTCTGGCACGTCGGCTTGTTTTACGAGCTGTACAAACTCAACGTGTCTGATAGGCTCACTCACACCTTCAGAGCATTTCTTGCCAACTGCCTTTTTCCCTACCGAATAGAAGGCATCCGCTCTTTAAAACGCCCCCTCAAGGCTAGAGTCCTTGAAGGCTCTGTCCTCTCCCCAGTCATCTTCACACTCTTCACAAGTGACATCCCTAAAGAATCAGTACTTAAAACTGCTCTTTTCGTCGTTAACACGGCACTCTTTGTCACCCACCACAACAAAAATTCTCACTAAGTTGCTCCAAGCAGCCGTCAACCGCTTACATTGATTGGTTGTTCTTATGAAGAATCGACAATCGAAGTAAGAAAAGTGTAGCAATATACTTTCAAAGGATCCCCATTCTCAATCGTCATAACACATATCATGATAATTCAATAGATACGATCACACTTTTCGGCCAACAGATCTACTGGCAATCAGCGGCCAAATATCTATCACTTTCGACTACGGCATGACCTACGTGAAACATATTCGCTTTGTTCAAAATCGTGGCAAATTTGTCAGTATTCATCTCCACAGCACAGTTAACAGCAAGAGCAAATTATCCTTAAGACACAAACACCATCTTTACAAAGCTTGCCCAGAGACATATCATGTTCTACGCAAGCGTTGTTTTCGCGCACGCTGTCCATCGGCATTTGTAAGACTTCCAAGTCGTTCAAATCAGATTCATCCGCATAGGCCACTGGAGCTCCGACTTACACAGAGACTGTCAGTTCCCAAATATCTCTGAATATTACAAGGAAATATCTCAGTGAGAGGGCCGAGACACATTCCAATCCGTTAGTGGTAAGCGCAGCCACCTACGCCCCGACTCCAAACGTTGCGGAAAGTCTCCGGAGGCCCCGTAACGTTTTAATTAAACCCCTATTCTGCTGGGTTCCGACGACTCTAATGTCACCGGCTATTCACACATGAACACTACACACTCATCTAGTGCAACAAACACAATTAGTACGTCGGATGGGACGTAGCGAGTTCGCAGACAGGCGCACCACGCACCTCTCCATACCGCATACACACCGCGTCCCTGGGCGGTTCTCATCGCCCAGAACATCGAACGATACGAGTTAGCCGTCAGAGCCGAGGGGCCGCCACTTCTTGTTCGGACGGCCGTTAGGTAACTCATTGACGTGCACTTTCAAATGACGTAGGCAAACATGGTTACGCAAGTAATCATGCAGATTGATGCACAATGTTCCTTTTATTTTTAAAGCTTGCAGCCCTCAGGCCGCGAGCCCTAAGTTCGATGAATCTGTAAAAGCCATAAGGCTTAACGGTACCAACATCGTCGAAACCAGTCGTCATCATCATCATCATTACAGCCCTTCACTAATCAACTGCTGAACATAGGCCTCCCCCCAAGTAATACCACAAAGCACGATCCTGAGCCACCTGCATCCATCGACTTTCTGCATGTCTTACCAGGTCGTCACTCCATCTAGTGAGGGGGTCGCCTTACACTACGCCTACCGGTACGAGGCTGCCACTCGAGTACCTTTCATAATTAAATGTAATTATATTGGTGGATTTCGGATTCCAGTTTGAGCTATTTATAATTATTTGTAAAATTTTTCAACAAATACAAGATAAATATTTTTAATATATTAAAAATAAAATAAACTAAAATACACGTTTTGAATTAATATGATATAAATAGGCCTAGGGCCAAACTTGAGTTCAAAATAAACGTTTCTATTCCAGAAGACGCTGCTGCCCGTCACCTGGTTTGTTTCTCACTGTCCCCTCGAGAAGTGGATTTTCCTATGCCATCATACCTACACATCATTCATCATCATCATTACAGCCCTTCACAAGTCCACTGCTGAACATAGGCCTCCCCCAGTAATGCCACAAAGCACGGTCCTGAGCTACCTGCATCCATCGACTTCCTGCATGTCTTACCAGGTCGTCACTCCATCTAGTGGGGGTCGCCCTACACTACGCCTACCGGTACGAGACTGCCACTCGAGAACCTTTCTTCCCCATCGGTTATCGGTTCTTCGAGCTCATTACCACTTCAGCTTACTAATCCGTTGGGCTATGTCGGTCACTCTGGTTTTACTGCGGATATCCTCGTTTCTGAGTCCATCACGCAGTGAAACTCCGAGCATAGCCCTCTCCATAGCTCGCTGAGCGGCCTTGAGCGTCCTCATACGGCCAGCGGTGAAGTACCACATCTCGGATCCGTAAGTCATCACTGGCAACACGCACTGGTTATACACTTTAGTTTTCAAAGATTGAGGTATACCTGACGAGAAGATGTGTCGTAATTTCCCGAACGCTGCCCAGCCGAGTTGAATCCGTCAATGACCTCTCGGTCGAAGTTGGACTTACCTAGTCGGACTATTTGTCCCAGGTAAACGTACTCGTCAACAACTTCGAGCATAGTGCTCCCAACAACTACCGGCATAGGTGTGACATGGACATTAAACATGATCTTTGTTTTGTCCATGTTCATCTTTTTTTTTTAATAGGATAGGGTGACAAACGAGCACACAGTCCACCTGATGGTAAGTGGTTGCTGTTGCCCATAGACATCTACATCTACCCTCGATTACGAATCAAAATGCAGATGCGTTGTCACCAGTGAGGACTAAGATGGAATGCCTCGTTTCCAGTAAAAAGGGTCTCCGGTTCTCTACACTCACCATACGAAATACAGCAGCATTAAGCTACTATTTCACGCTGGTATTCTGTGAGAGCGTGGTCCTTCTCCGGTCGAGCCGACCCATTCGTGCTACAACTATACTACTAATATAACTGCAGCATGGCTCTACCACGAAAAATACTTAAGACCTATTCGTTGGGAGACACCATTGAGGTCATTGAGCATAGTGCTAAGGTACTCCAGCGATTCTGCCATAAGGACTATATCGTCGGTAAATCGAAAGTGAGTGATGTACACGCCATTGATGATAATACCGTATCCTTTCCAGTCCAGTAGCTTGAAAACATCTTCCAACGCAGCGGTGAAGAGTTTCGGGGATATAACATCACCCTGTATTACACCTCTCTGCAGTTAGATAGGTTTCGTACTCTGGTTCTGTACTCGGATAGCCATCGTAGCCCTACTGTACAAACACTTCAGCACTTCAATATACCGACAGTCAACTAGGCACCGCTGAAGAGACTCTAGCACCGCCCAAATTTCGACGGAATCAAAGGCTTTCTCATAGTCCACATACGCCAGGCAAAGTGGCAGATTGTACTCTTCGGACTTCTGTACAATTTGCCGAAGGGTATGTATGTGGTCTATGGTACTGAAGCCTTTTCGGAAGCCGGCTTGTTCGGGAAGCTGGAATTCGCCGAGTCTGCGTGCGAGACGATTCGTAATGACTCTGGAAAACAGCACGTAGACGCGGCTCAGGAGGGAAATCGGTCCGTAGTTCTTCAAGAGAGCGTTGTCGCCTTTCTTAAAGAACAAGACCACCGCGCTTCTGCTCCACGCCTCCGGAGTAGTGCCACCATGGAGGACGGAATTGAAGAGCTTCTAAAGGACTTCAAGTACCGGTGTTCCACCCGCTTTCAGAAGCTCCGCTGTAATTCCATCCTCGCCCGGGGCCTTGCCGTTTTTAAGGTGGTGGAGAGCCATTCTAATCTCGCTCAGACTGACGTCCGGGATATCATCGGAATAGTGTCGGATAAGACATGCTCTTGGATCGTTACTCGCACTTGCGTGTGGCTCTAATGATGATGTGTACAGCTGCCCATAGAACCTCTCAATCTCATTCAGAATCTCAGGTGTCCCGGAAACAATGTTTGACAGTTGGCTCTTTCTGGCAGACAGATCTCTGGCAAAGACTTTGGAGCCCTGGTTCCGCTCGATCGCTTCTTTAATACGAGCAGTATTAAAGTTGCGTAAGTCTCGCCGCATGCATTTGGAGATCTGTCTGTTCAGTTGCCTGTATGCTGTCAAATCTGTTGACGATTGCAGCCTCATCTCCCGTCTAACAGCCATGAGATTAAAAGTGTGATCGGAGAGTTTTTGTGTTCTTCTGCGGCGGGTCCTGCAGAACTTAGCTCCGACCGCATGGACAGTTTCCACGAGCTTGTCATTTATATCGTCCACTGCATTGCAATCCTCTAGGCACTGAAAGCGGTTTTGTAACTCGAGCTGAAAGGTTTCGGGATTCTGGATTAGAGCACGAGGGGGACGGAGCGTTGACTTCATTAGACGAGACCTCTCCAACTTAACGTTTAGGTTCAGTGTGCCTCTAACCATTCGGTGATCGCTGCCAGTTTTTACCCAGTTTTTTTTTGCCAGTTTAGTGATTGCAAACTGAGACATCACTGAACAGATGGCGTCTGGTCGTCATAATGAAGTCTATCTCATTTTTTGTCGAATCGTCGGGGTTCGACCAGGTCCACTTCCTATGGGGCCGCTTCTGGAAGAAAGAGTTCATCATAAAGAGTCCCTTTTTCTCCATAAAATCGGCCAGCTGCTGGCCCCTTCGGTTCCGTTGCCCTACTCCAAATTTCCCCACTTTCAGCTCACCGCTTTCTCTTGTGCCTAGTTTTGCGTTGAAGTCTCCCATCAACACCGTGTAGTGGGTTTTGGAGGAATGCATGGCTCTGGAAATATCCTCATACATTTCCTCCACCTCCTCATCGGGATATGCTGAGGTTGGTGCGTAAACCTGTATGACCTTCAGCGAATACTGTTTGGTGATTCTGAGTATCAGGTACGCGACCCTCGTCGACACACTCCCAATATTTACAACGTTGTTGACGAGAGACTTGTGGACGATAAATCCGACACCTCCTTAGGATAGATGGTCGCCCTCCCGGTGGTAGAACAAGTTGCCGGACTCGAGGATTGCCGTATCCTCCCCCTCTCTTCGGACCTCGAATAATCCAATAATATGCCAGCGCAACTTGTCTACCTCTTCTTCCAGCTCCAGTATCTTCTCGTCAGTCCTCAGAGTGCGTGCGTTATATGTTGCCAGGTCGAGTCGTCGTAGGTGGCAACCGAACCTCCACCGGAGATTCTTAGCACCCCTTGCCCCGCCGTTACCATGGTCACCACCGTAGCCAGGAATAGCGGGGCCGCCGGGGACTGGGGGCCGTTTTTTTGCGTCGTTATTCATGGGGGGATATTTGCCATAGTTGCCACGCTTGGCGAGCGGGTTGGCAACCGCAGTTTTTTATTATAACACAGTTGTTATCAGGAAGATGCTGCTGCCCATCTCCTGCCTGTCTCCCTCTGTCGCCTCTTACGATACCCACGGGAAGATATGGGGTAGTGGATATTCTCAACCGCCACTACACGGCACCTACACAGTATTTAAAAAAAAATAAAAACAGAAAATTTATTATGCTTTTAATTTTTTTTTGTATTTTTATAGAATGTCAAAATATTTTAATTTTCCAAGCCCCTTAGCAAGTTGTGTCATGATACTATTCTTAAAGTAGACAGTGAGGCATTTAGTATAGAAGACTATTTTTTAACAATGCAATCACTCTACATATAGGATGCACGTCCCTTATGTAATCACTTAAAATAGCTCTTAACTAACCTTTGATTTGAACGTTTTCTCCTTAGAAAGACAGAAAGAAAGCAAGATTTTGATTATAAAAATTTGTTGTAAAATTTTCTTAGCTCACATCCGTATATTACGATAAAATATATTTTTCGTATTATTTATGTTACTTGTGATATAAATAATACGAAAGAATATATCAAAGAATTTTCGACTTTGGTAACATTCCACCTGACCAATTATTGAATGGTTTAGCACCGACATATTTCGTGAGGCTCGTTGAGGTATTCATGGTATTTACTAGATCATGATAGTCCGGCAGCAGTGCGGTGATCTAAATTATTGAAATTTCAATTTCGTTATCCACTTTAAAAACACAAAATACAAACACACCTAAGTTTGAAACCAGTGTTTAACACTCCATTACGCGCGCCCCTGTTTGGGACGCGAGTGCTCGCGCGCTCTACATATGTAGAACTATTTTGTGTAAAGATTTTACAGGAACAATAAACAAATATAAAAATACTTCAATATCATATGAAAACAAACTTTAATAAGAAACTATAATAGATGAAACATAACTGTTACCATTTATTAGGCACTTAATATCAGACTTCTTGTGAATTTTGAGAAAAATCAATGATTTTTTTGGCATCAAACCTTCTCAGTCTCCTTTTTTTATTCGCTCATATCTTCCACACAGTCTTTATCATTTTTACAACAGTCAAGACATTGAAGAACTTGATGATGAAGACGAATCCACTTTTTACAGGTGTCACATTGTTTTCTAGTGGACTTATTGCGCGCTCTGCCACAAAAGGAACATTTCCCGACTCGACCAGTGTTGGGGAGTTGTGCTGGGCATGGTTGTAATTCCGATAGCTCTTTCATGCCCAAAAGCATTTTCCCTTTCATTTTCAATGATTTTGGAATACTTTCAATATTTATTCTGCGTTGTATGCATGGCGCGACTAGGTGAAAACCATATTCATATAAAAAATCCTTCCTGGCCTTATTTCTGTAGTCCTTGTTTATTGTATGTACAATATAACCGTTTATAGCACTTATATTCATTAAATTAAAAAAAAAATGGTAAGTGGCCATCGCCTAGAGTTTTAGAGGAGACGTCATAAATACTACAAATTTTGTCTACAATGTCCACGCCATATTTGGTATTGTTGTAAAAAGTTGTTATTTCCGGCTTACGTTTGCTGTTTGTAAATCGATATGATCATCATAGTGCATAGTTGAGTATATAAGCACCACTTTCTTTGATTTTTGGCATGTAAGATACTAAGTACCTTGTTTTTGAAAGCCAAAAATTGAACTCGTTTTGCTTCTGTTTGTTGTGATTTTGAATTCTTTGGGAATTTGTGGCTTATCTTTCTTCACAGTACCTACGACAGTAATTTTGCTACCTAAGAGTTCTGAGCATTGAGGTATATTCGTGAACCAATTGTGCATTGTGACGTTACAACCTAAACCATCCAATGGGGTAAGCATTCGTAGCACAATGTCCACAACTTTATTTGATTGTGCATAAGGACCATCTGGCTGAGCACTTGCGTATATTTCCATATGGTAGGCATAAGGTACCTTTTGTATCCCTTATTAAAAATATGTTTATCCCATACTTTGCTGGTTGCTTCATCAGTAATAACTTCTTCCAACCATCTCAAAATATGTGCCATCATTGTGCGAAATATAGTTACTTCAAACAAAAAAATTCATAATAACAATATTTATACATAATATAAACACATACATAAAATAAAAACGATAGGTAAACTTCCGACAAAAATGACACGCGAGTGCTCGCGCGCTCTACTATTGTAGAATTTTAGTTTTAGTGCGAAATTTCTAACAAGTGCGATCGCGCAGTTTGCCGAAAGGGTACTAATTGTGATCACCAGCTAGTAATAGAGGAATACTATGAGTGTGTGCGTTAGACACCCACAATTAATGTTAAAATCCCACGAAATGCATGCCTGTTCTACAATAGTAGAACGCGCGACTAATGGAGTGTTAAATATACGTGAATATGAATGAATGAATGAATGAATGAATGAATGAATGAATGAATATACTTTATTGCACACCACAAACAAATTTACAAAGAACATAACAGAGAGCAGATTACATGTACAATTTGGCGGCCTTATCGCTACATAGCGATCTCTTCCAGGCAACCAAAGGTGTAAAGGAATAAAACAGTGAGTACTAGGTAGGTGGTGCAATATAAATATACCTAATATAATATCAATACATGCAATAAAATAACATATAAGTAAATAATTAATATATTAAAAAAAATATGATACACATATACATAGGTATATACATAAACATACACACACACATATATACATATATATACATATACATACATATACATACATACATATACACACATACACATATATACATACATATATCCTCAAATATATACCACTAACAATAACATAAACAAATAAATACAAAACTACATAATCACATAATTTATCCTAATGATTTTCGAACGATTGAGACAAGTAATGCTCTTTAAGAAGTCGCTTAAAGACTACAATAGTCTGAGCTTCGCGTAAATACAAAGGTAGGGCATTCCAGAGCTTAATAGACTGTACAGTAAAAGATTTATTAAAGAAAGATGTATTGTGAGTTGGTACCCTTAGAATGAGTTTTCTTGAAGAGCGTAAAGGTTCCCCTGGAAGCCCAACAAAACTAAATTTCTCCTTAAGATAAGGAGGAGTAGAAGGGTGAAATAAGACACAGTACAGAATAGAAAGAATATGCATGTTCCGGCGAAATTGGATAGGTAACCACTTGAGACGTTAGCGAAATTGGGAAATGTGGTCAAATTTGCGCAATCCAAATATGAACCGAATACTAGTATTTTGAAGTCTCTCAAGCTTAGTTAGCTGGTCTTTAGTTATGTCTACATAGCTTGCGTCGGCATAGTCGAGAATCGGAAGGAGAAGAGACTGGGCGAGCATAATTTTTGTAGGAATGGGAAGAAATGATCGAAGGCGACGCAGTGAACTAAGAGCGACAAAGGTTTTCTTACTTACCTCATTCAGTTGGCGTTTCCAATTTAAGGAACTATCAAGGTAAACACCAAGATTTTTGACATTGTCAAAGTAAGGGATCACAACCCCATCGAATACAACAGGTGGTATGGAAAACCAGTCAATTCTTGAGATAAAGCTCTGACTACCAAAAATGATAGCCTGTGACTTTTTAGGATTGACATTTAGGCCATATGATTGACTCCACTCATGAATCATATTTAAGTCATTGTTTAATGTAGCGATTGCATTTGGCAAATTCTCAAGAGTTGACTGGGTGTAAATCTGGACATCATCCGCATACATGTGGTAGAGAGAAGAAATTTTATGAGTAATTGAATTAATGAAAATGGAAAAGAGTAAAGGTGACAACACGCCACCCTGCGGCACGCCTGCAGTAATATCACACCAAGATGAGTGAGTTTCATCAACATGAATACACTGCCGACGGCCACAGAGGTAACTTTGAAACCAGTCAATTACTGATGGAGATATGTTAAGGGAATACAACTGACTCAACAGTATATCGAAATCAACAGTATTGAACGCATTGCTGAAATCTAGCAAAGGTCATGACTGTGAGTTGTTTATTATCCATACCCCACCGTATGTCATCAGTAACTTTAATTAAGGCAGTAGCCGTACTATGACCGGGACGGAAACCGGATTGTAAAGAATTCAACAAATTGTGCTTATTAAGGAAAAGTGTCAGCTGTTGGCAAATAAGTTTTTCAAGGACTTTAGAAAGGAAAGGTAAAATCGAAATGGGACGGAAATCAGTGAGGTTGACGGGATTAGATTTCTTCGGAAGGGGTATAACATAAGCACTCTTCCAGGCTTGTGGGAATTTAGAGGAAGATGCACATGCGTTAAGCAAATGAGTGATAATGGGAGTGATAAGATCAAGGAGAGGAACGATCATATTACGGCTAATGCTGTCGCTACCGACAGCATTTGAGGAGATGGATAATATGATTCTCTTAACATCACATACAGTAAATTGACTAAAAACGAACGGAGAATAATTAGGAGTCGGACTTACAGAAAGAGAACGAAGTGTTTGCAGTTTATGTTCACTATCAAAAGAGTTAGAAGGATTAGAAAAATGTTGATTTAATAGTTCAACATCAACACTGGGAGGTGAAGTATTAAGAGAGTTTCTACCAACTCCAACTGTTTTAAGAAACTTCCACACCTAGATGAGTCGCCGTTCTCGACTGATGAATGAATATGGCGTCGTTGTGCATCTCTACACAATGTGTTGCAGCGATTCCGGACTTTAGTGTATTTTCTAAGGTTTTCCTCTGTTTTGTTCCTCTTAAGCTTTGACAATGCCGCATTCTTCTTCAAAATTAGCCTTTTCAGATCATCAGAGAGCCATGGAGCAGGTAAGTGCTTGAGTTTAACATAATGCATTGGCGCGTGTACGTCATATAGCTGAGTGAGAAGGGAATTGAAAAGTTCCACTTTATCGTCAATGCATGGTGCTCTCTCAATCACTGACCAGTCAATATTATGAGCATCTTCGCAAAGTTGGTCAATATCCATTCCTCCAAAATTACGTCGCAGAACTAATTTAGGTTTGATTTTAGGAGGGCGTAGTTTATACGAAAGGAAAAGTAAATCGTGATAAGAGAATGCATCAGCAGGACACTGTCCATGCTTGAAAACTAGGTTTGAAGATGACACGATAATTAAGTCCAGAAGGGAAGGAGTACAGTTAGGAAATTTGTGAGTAGCAGCAAGGGGTAGGATTTGCATATTACACGCTTCAATTATAGACTCAAGTTTTATTGCCCGATTGTCGCCTTTAAGTAAACAGGTGTTAAAGTCACCCATCAAAATAGTATGACTATATGTAGGGACTAGTGATTCTAAAAGAGATTCAAAAGAAGTAAAATAGTTTATAGAAAGAGAGGGACTGTAGAAAACTCCAAGTAGGATTTTATTCTGAGACAGGGAGACCTCAACTAGCAAATGCTCAGCAGAATCACCAGGAGGCGGTTGACATGACGAACTAACAATTTTAAATGGAAAGTAGGATCTTAGATAGATCGCCACGCCCCCACCACCTCTATTACTGCGGTCATTTCTAATTAGATGAAACCCAGGCAAAGAGTAAGAAGTAGAAGGCAAACAGGGTTTTAGCCAAGATTCTGAAACTAAAATGGCATGAATATTTCGGGATTCAAATGACGCAAGCATGTCGGGATAATGAGCCGGAATGCTTTGGGCATTAATATGAATAGCATTGAAATTATTCACACAGTCTGAGAAACAAGAATTTAAGGTGATGTTAAGTGAAGGAGAAGCAGTTGTACTGTGATAACTAACATCACTAAGTGTCTCATCATCCGAAGACAAGGACAGAAACAAATCACTATCGTTACAAATGTTTGAGGATAACATAAAAACTAATTAAATATACAAATAAATATACAAATAAATACTAATATACGATAAAAAATAAAATATAAAAAATATAAATGCAAGATCGAACGGTACCCACACAATTACAACCACCAGCAGCATGAAAGAGAAAGCATATAACACAACAACAACTTAAATAAATAAAACAATAAGTTTAATATTAAAATTCCCAAAGCTAAACAAAAAAAAAAAACTTGTAGTCAAACACCAATAAATTGTAAAAAATTATAAACGTCGGACTAGGCAGTATCATTACAGATGCCTTTGCCAAGTTAGTAAAATATAAAAAGTAAAAATGAATCTTAGAATTCTCTGTATACGTCTAAGAATGCTTCTGTCAGCCTCTGTGGTTACAGTACTCTAGTCTAGTATTGAAACAGTAATCTATGGTTACAGGTAACAACTGTCAGTCTTAAAGTAAACAATAAAAATAAAAAACACAAAAGAAGAAATTAGGATAAACAATTAATCTAAATACCTGTAATGTGGAATAATTAAAATAATTTGAGAAACAGTCTTCAAACTAGTGCAACCAATTAGAAATGATATCATTGAAATATATGGCAAAGAATTCTAAATTAATACCTGATAACCAAAAGTTACAAAAAATACATGTATTGAGCTGCTGGAGTACATGAGTAAAAGCTAAACTACAAGAAAAACACGCCACCTTCATTTTTTGGTCGTCTTCCTAGCCCTAGCAGTAGTAACACAGGGCTTAGGAGCAGAAGATGCCGCCGTAGCTGTCGTCACCGCCGTCGTCGCAGTCAAAGATGAGGTAGTAGGAACACCACACGCTGCATCAGGAATGGCGATCACTTCAGCCACGGTGTACACCCGGTGCTTCGTGCCATCGGACCCAAGCACCACGACATATCCATTTTGTGACCAACACTGGGATACGCCAAAGCGCTTCCGAGCAGCAACGAACGCCTCATGACGGCCCTTAGTCAAGAACTCGGATAGAGTAACTCCGCTACCCTTTAATTTGGTTTTAGAAAACCAGACTTTGTCACGGAGATCCTGATCTCGAAATTTCACAAGCAGCGCTCGAGGCTTGTCGCCACGGGGTTGCCCTAAGCGATGGCATCTAGTGATAGAGCTCACAGTGTTACGTGATAGATTCTGCGGCTATACTATAGTTGTAGCATGAATGGATCGGTTCGCCTGGGGAAGGACCATTCTCCTCACAGAATACCAGCGTAAAATAACAGTTTATCGCTGCTGTGTTTTGTATGGTGAATTTCTCTATGTTGGAAACCGGAGACCCTATTCACTGGAAACAATTTAGCTAGGAGTTTTTACACACATCGTAACGCACAATAAGAAGCGCGCATACTTTAAACAAAATATAGGAAAAATGACAAATTAATTCGATAAGCTATAAAAGCGTATATTTTTTTATTTCACCATTTTGCGCTTTCTCCACGGGACTCATAGTTGATTACGTTCATAAACAGAGAATTCGTAACAAAAACAGTTTCATCATTAATCTCTCCACGTTGGAAAATTATTGAGGTAATTTTTTCCACCCTTATCTCACAGAAACATTGCAGTTTTAATATGTCTTTTGAACAGGGAGTGATATCAACATTTTTATGTTTATTATAATAATTAGATCTCGAGATTGCTTTGCTCTTTCCATGTGATGTGTTTCTCTCTGAATCCACCCCGGACTTTAGAAAGAAAATTTATTAATAAAACTACCACGGTACCACCTGTCGGATTCTAGCGTAGCTGGACATGGCTGCCATCGACTCGATGTAACAAATAGGTAGGATTTATTTGTCATATTCCCGCAGTATATTATTGAATTTTGTTAATTGGCCAAATGGTTAAATAAAATTAGCAAGCCCCGGCTTCGCCCGGATAGAATATATTGATGTGGCATTATTTTTTTCATTATTAGATTAAAAATAATCAAATATCATGTATATTATCAACTTTACTTTTTCGTTCGAAAAAAGTCTTGAAGTTTTTCGGATTAAATATAGTCTAGATCCTTCTTGATATTGCTATCTATCATTTAGTAAATTCTAATTACAATTGGTTCAGCCATTCCGAAGATTATTAGCCTCGAGCGACAGACAGGCAGGCAAACATTTTAAAAATGGTTATTTGAACTGAATAGAGGCTAGTTATCTTAATATTACAGACAAACAGCTCAATTTTATTTATGTATAGATTCAAATGGAGCCGTGGTAGCTCAGAGCTGAGCAATGAGCGCTTGCCATAAAGTTCGTAGCACCCAAACATCCTGAGTATAATCTACGACAGCAGCACTGAAATTAACTTAATCACAATTGTGTTACTATTATTTTAATATTATGTAATAGTCAGTAAACATTCCTGATAATATTCAATGTACAGCGATCAAGCAAGCACTTACGAGAAATATTAAAAAAAAAACATTTTAGGATTTTGTCATGAGCTCATCCTAAAATCTCTGTTCACACTAGTCAGATTTCAAATCCGTTTGAAGCTTAAGTTATATATCTTAGCTACATAAAGGTGGTTTTGATGGCACAAATTAGAAACAGTCGCTTGTGCTTGACTTATACGAGCTTTATTGTATACAAGAGTACGCATGCTAAAAAGCATAAGGCGATATCTACCCCTAGTCTATTTTCGGGTTCCCTATCTAAAATACCTGAAAATAAACTTTTAGCAGAATTCTTATTGGATAAAAAAATTGGTTGACCCTGCAGGCCATCCCTAAAACTTCCCCGCTAATTTCGACATGAAAGTTCTACAAATGCAACTTATTTTTAAAAATAAGTTCTAAACTACAATTTTTATTTAGTTTTTTCAAAAACGAATTGATTAACATGGATTTTATTGTGATTTACAGAAATTGACACAATTTTTTAGCTTTACAAAAAAAAACTATTACTTATACTTAAACTGATTTATTTTGAAGTTATTTTGAAAAAAATACTTTTTAGAGATATCTTTCGAAAACGGTATCTCTCAAAGAATCAACCGATTTTAATGCGGTTTGCGGAAATCGAGTTCGCTTTTAGAGTAGAAGAGCTGATTCGATTATAGAATTTATCAAAACAAGGTTGTCGAAGTAATTCAAAGAAAACTACGTTATGAAAATTAAAAAATACTCGAGTTTTTGAGGCTCTCGCTCAAGTTTCTCAGAATCTACCGTAACGATTTGGTTTAAAAATAGAAAATCTAAGTTCAGCAAGGTTATTTCAGATGCCGCAAACTGCTTTTCGATCCGACACTCCGTTATAAAGTTATGAGATGTTTACATGTGTCTGTTCCTAGTATTTACAGAATGAATATCACTTTTTTTTTAAACTAATTTTATTTTTGTGTACGTACTTTACATTTCCATAAATGTATTGAGAGGCCAAAGTTAATATATTAATTTCTATAAATTTTCATTTGAGCGACTCCTTGGATTCTAAGGCCCTGTAAAATAAATATAATTTCAGTGTCAGACGCGTTTCCCCCTAGCAAAATACTGTTACGAGCTTGAGGTTCGTGACAATAAAAATTGCCGATAAAATTACCTAAATTAACACTTTAATTTACTTTACACAAATTAAAACTAAAAACACTAATAATTAAACACACTAATTCACTTAATTCCGCTCCGAAGCTTCGCTTGTGTCGCCGAGTTCAACTTTGCTCCCCTCGCATCTTGCAGCGCCTATATATTTAAATTAGCAAAGAAATATCCAGAATGTTCAAGTAAACACGCGCAAGGTACCGAGCGTTCGAGTTTCGACTAGGCGCTGTCGGTTGAGTGATTTGTGATGTCATTTTCTCAATGCTCCCCTCGCTCTCGTTCCTGACACTAGATGGCGGTAGTGTATTGTTGACTTGAGCGCGTAACACTGCCCCCTCCTAAGACATGCTCGTCCCGAGCATTATCGGCCCCATAATAACGCGCCAAGCGATTCACATGGACGATCTTAGGAGTCCCTTTTGCGCCTTTCTGTAACGGCTCCGCAATGTCAAGGGCTGTTCTATCCCGTGGTGCACCAACATTGTACAATTTCGGTGCTCCTCTACTACGTGTCTGAGGTCCCCGCACGGCCGCACAACTTGTACATGTACGACACCAATCCTCGACATCGTCACGATAATGGACCCAGTAAAACTGTTCTCGGACCTTCAGTAGAGTTCGTTTAACTCCCAGATGGACTCTTGAATGACCATTATGGCACAGCTGTAGAACATTCGGCACTTTAGCTTTAGGGACAACCATTTGCAAACGACAGCTGTCTCTTCGACCATTGTCCCATTTACGGCACAGGACTTCATCCTGAATCAGCAAGCTGTCCCATTGGGCCCAATAGCTTTTCGTGGTTGAACTCATCGCTGAGACGTCCCTCCACTTAGGCTTGGTAGCACGGGCCTTCATCCATCCCAGAATCGGCTTGATGTCCGGATCTTCCTGCTGTGCATGTCGTAGGCTGTCCTTCCACCCGTAGCTGAGGTGGTCTGTCCTGAGCATCCTCACGGATACCACTTCCTTACCTTGCCTACTACAATGGTTGCAATCTTCAGGACAAGGTCTTCTTGACAATGCATCTGCGTTGCCGGGAGATTTCCCGCTGCAGTGTCTGATAGTAAAGTCGTATTCCTGCTGCTGCTGGGCGGTGCTGTTAGCCGCACTTCCTTTCTGAGACCGTTCACCTTCCCTTCCTAGGGTGTGCTTGGGGCAGCTGGACCGAATATGGCCCCTTTCCCCACAACCATAGCACCTGGGGCTGTATCATTTATTGTGGTCGCGAACCGTAACTGCGGCAACCACCCTAGCGCTAGGGGAACGACGATCCTGCCACCGCCAGGCGGTGCCGTTAGCTGCACGACCCTCTCGAGATCGATCAACTCTCCTTTCCACGGTTCGCTTAGGGCAGCTGGATCGAAGATGGCCCTTTTCCCCACACCCATAGCACCTTGGGCTGTGTCCTTTGTTGCGGTCGCGAACTGTAGCTGCTGCAACCTCCCTGACGCGATGGGAACGATGATCCTGCCGCACGGCTTCCACCTCCAGTGCATGGGCCAAGGCGTTCTTAAGCGTCTCGTGGTGCCCGAGCCTCACAGCAGCTCTGACTTCCAGGTCACGGATGCCGTCGATGAATGTCTGCACCAGGTTCCCTTCAATGAGCGCAGGTACAGACCGGTATGCTTTTCGCACCAGCTTCTCCACCTCTAGAGCCCACTGCTGCAGGTTTTCGTTGATGCGCTGCACACGATCTTTAAGCTGCGCGCGAAAGACGTGTTCCAGATGAGCGTCGCCATATCTCGCTTCCAAGGCCTCAAGAAGCTGCTCATAGGTCACATTCTTACCGAGAGCTTCCAACACAGTTAAGGCTTGGTCGCGCAGGCCTAGGGTGAGTGCAGTCATGGCTTGGCTTTTATTCCAGCCGTTCGCCTCCATGACGGCCTCGAACTGGATTTTGTAGGCCAACCAGTAAGAGGTCCCGTCGAACGGCGGCACTTTGAATCCACGTAGCAAAGGTGCTGCAGCTACTACGGGAGCTGTAGTTCCATCCGCAAGTTTGAGGTCGTTTAGCGCTTTCTTCACGTCAGCCATCACGTTGTCAACCTGATTGTTCACATGGTTGATTCGGGTTTAATGTTCTTCGATTCGGGTTTCAGCTTCCGACAGGCGGTTGTCGTGTTGAGCAACCCTATCCTTCACGTCCCTTATCTCTTTCCCAAAGGTAGCGTGAAGATCCTTCATGAGGAGCATCTGCTCTTCCGACCGACGAGCCTGTTCCGCCTGCTGACGGGCCTGTTCCTCTAGTCCGCTCTGCAGCTGCTCTTTCAACTGACGGACCTGTTCCTCCTGTCGGCGGACCTGTTCCTCTTGTCCGCTCTGCAGCTGCTCTTTCAACTGACGGACCTGTTCCTCCTGTCGGCGAGCCTGCTCCTGCAGCATCACCATCAGAGCACCTAAGTCAGGTACTGCAGATGTAGGAGCTACCGACGGGCCTGCAGCCGGTGGCTGGCCCTCCGACGTCTGCGGCGTTGCACCACCAAATCTTCGTTGGTCCGTCTCCTGCTGGCGTTGACTTCGGGTACGGACACCCTCCGTTTTCTCCTTAGGTAAAATCGGCATTATTTTATCCCACTTCTGACACCAATTGTTACGAGATTGAGGTTCGTGACAATAAAAATTACCTAAATTAACACTTTAATTCACTTTACACAAATTAAAACTAAAAACACTAATAATTAAACACACTAATCCACTTAATTCCGCTCCGAAGCTACGCTTGTGTCGCCGAGTTCAACTCTGCCCTCATCGCATCTTGCAGCGCCTATATATTTAAATTAGCAAAGAAATATCCAGAATATTCAAGTAAACACGCGCAAGGTACCGAGCGTTCGAGTTTCGACTAGGCGCTGTCGGTTGAGTGATTTGTAATGTCATTTTCTCAATGCTCCCCTCGCTCTCGTTCCTGACACTAGATGGCGCTAGTGTATCGTTGACTTGAACGCGTAACAATACCATACGATAAGCTATGGAAATAGCTAAAGTAATATTTTGGTACTTATCTATATAGTGTCTACATACTTAATTAAATGGTTTTGATTTAAATAAATTCGTTTTTATGTAAAGTAAAACTCATGGTTTTTATCTCTAAAACAATTTTCTACTCGCTTTAACTTTGTATTTTTATTAAATTGATTACACGGTGAAGGTTTGTACAGAACAAAAGGTTACAGAAATGATTCAATTATAATTCTACGAGTTTTACCTTTAGCATACTTGTATCTCCGGCCAATGAGTTTAGTATAAATTATTTTACGATTTAATGAAACTATTTTTACGGAATATGCTGTAATTATTTTACATAAATTAATACTTTATTTTCTTGAAATTTTAATTGGTATGCTGTTTCGTTGATAATGGGTGACTTATTTATTCATTCATTACAACTCTAACGCATTGATTGCCCAAAAAGGATATTTACTTTTAATAGTAACTTGTGCGTGTTGCCAGTGATGACTTATGGATCTGCAACGTGATCTTTCGCTGCTGTCCATATGAGGAAGCTCGAGATCGCTCAGCGAGCTATAGAGAGGGCTATGCTTCGGGTTTCTCTGTGTCATAAACTTAAAAATGAGGGTATCCGTAGTAGAACAAGAGTAACTCACATAGTCCAACGGATTAGTAAACTGAAGTGGTAATAATAAGCAATATAGTTCGAAAAACCGACAACCGATGGGGAAGAAAGGTTCTCAGTTGGCAGCTTCGTATCGGTAGATCAAGTGTGGGGCGGCCTATTCTAGATGTAGTGACGACCTGGTAATACATGTAGAAAGTCGATGGATGCAGTTACCTCAGGAACATGCTTTTGACATTACTGTATTATTTTCTTTTCATTATTTTCTTTCCCATATACCATGGGGAGTGCTCTGAGGAATTGTTCGGATTAATCCCAGCCGCCAAATTTCGTGAACACACTACGCGGCAAACGTCCCGATAACATCCACACCATCTGGATGCTTGGCGGTCCACCACTGTACGTTTCAAAAGGAGTTTTTTCCGCGTACAACCTTTCTGTGGAATAGTTTATCACCGGCGATTTTTCCGGACCGATACGACCTAGGGACCTTCAAGAAAAGAGCTTACTCCTTTCTAAAGGGCCGGCAACGCACCTGCAATTCCCCTGGTGTTGCGGTTGATCATGGGCGGCGGTAGTCACTAAACATCAGGTGAGCCGCATGCTCGTTTGCCCCCTCTTCTAAAAAAAAAACTTACGGGATGCCTATATCGGCAGTGGACTTGTAAAGCATTGTGATGAATGAATGAATAAATAGATTATTTCACGCTTAGCGTTCTGGCTTAGCAACTGCAGTTTTTTTAAATTATTTTTAGCTGTTATCGAGAAGATGCCGCTAATCATCACGTGTTTCATTATCCTCTGTCGCTTATTACGATACCAATGGGACCTTTCTTATGTCGCCACTACACGGTAATCGATACAAACACGATAAAATCCGAATAAGTTATTTCTATTGAATATGTAAACGTGTGAATTTATGAAATTTCCTATGAACATTTTTTTATTCATTAAAAATTACTATTTATCGCTCGAAAAAAAGGTAATTCCATCAACCTCTTAACCTCAAAATCTTGAGTACTGTTTTCACGCAAGAAAACATTATGATTCTTTGTGTGTAATTTGAAAACTTTCTTAGATTTACAATGTAACAAACTACACAATATTTTTTACGCTTCCATCACCTGTGCTCGTATAATGCGAACTGGCATAAAAATTATAATAAATATTTTTTTGCCTTAGCTTTTATGTAAAAATGTTTTTTTTTAAATACGTATGTTTAAATAGAAGTTCTGTAAATTTTGTTCCTGCCTTGATACGCAAAGAACGTATTTAAAACACCATAGATAAATGATAATGAGGAAATGGTTATTTTTAAAACCGTACACATCATTTGAAAAAAGTACCTCAACCCTCGTGGACTAAACAAAGGCAAATAATATGTCTTACGTTAGATATTTTGGTTTTGACCAACATAATAATATGTTAACAAATGAGGGAAATAAATAAACACAACATGTTTAGTTAAAAATGATTCGATTCTTAAACTGAAATATGTGAACTAATAACAGCAATTAGAGTACCTGTCATATATATTTATTTTATATATATATATATATATATATATATATATATATATATATATATATATATATATATATATATATATTATACCATTATTTGAAAAAAATTGTAGAATTATTTTGTGTTTGCGAAGCGTCAAGTTGGTCACGTTGTCGCTTTGCCGTCGCTTTATACGGATTGAAGCCTCTTTTATTCTATTTTAAAAATTTTAAAACGTAAATTAAAAAAACACAAAAGAAAAAAACAAAATACGGCGACAAAATTGATAGTAGTTCGTTGCGTCAAGGAAAATAAAAATTGTTCTACTGATATTATTTAATTAAAAGCGATTAGACTGTTTTTCTTTTATAATTTATTGTGCCGTATGAGCTATAAAAGTCATGTCATGTCGTCATTTGAGTCGAGATGAAATACTGCGAGCCGTGGGCATGGTAGGAAATGGTGGACGTCGAAAATGGAAACGTGGCTACCGCTGTCGGTGGTTTTTATGGGATCGGGACCATTTACCATGAAGTGACTACCAATGCTCCATGGTGCTATTCACCGACGAGTCACGGTTTGGGTTTCATCCGAATTCGCAAATAACACGCATTTAGAGAACTCCAGGGAGAGTTAGCCGTCTACGGCACCCTCACGAGGTCCACTCATACGAAGCCGGGAGAATCATGGGGTGGGCAGGAATTCGTCTTGGTGGACGAACTCTACTCGTTTGTAACTAAGGCAGAATGACTGCACAAAAATACCACGAGGAAGTAGTAAAGCTTGTTATTGTCCCACACAGAATCCAAATGGGCCAGGAATTTCTACTCATGCACGATAATATTCTTTCTCATACGGCGCGGCTGGTGCCAGCCGCTCCCCGAAACCACGGTATTCAAGTTTTGGATTCACCGGCACAGTCGTCTGACTTAAATCCTATCGAGTATGCCTGGGACATTTACAACGAAAAGTTTTGGAAGATTTGCCGCCCGATTTGACGACTGAACAACAACTTTACGAACACTTGCAAAAAACATGTGACTTCATACCGCAGCAAGATATTGACAATTTAATTTTAAGTATCGATATCGATTTATAATTAATGGAGGAGGTGGAAAAACTGTTTATTTAATCAGATTTATCAATTTTTATTAAAATAATACTTTTTTAAGAAGAAATTAAGTTTTTTGTAACACTAATTTTCTACGGCGGTTAAAAAAATTAACATTTTAATTTAAAACAAAAAAAAAATACAAAAAGTTTTTATATTTAATTAAATACCTTATAATAACCTATCATTCTCCTATTTACTATATCAGGATTCTTCAGACATTTTTAGACATTTGATGAAATATAAATTATCCCGAGATTCTGTTAATGTATTATATTATAAGCTCATCTACGGTATATTATCTCACGTTTACGATACTTCTTACAATCTCACATATTCCATAGAAAAATATTTGCAAATATTAAATTAAAAAATATCGTGATCAGTTTAAAAAAATTGTTCACTTTTCTTCTCTATCTATATAATAAATAGTTCGGAAAAAAGTCTCTTCGAACTTTGTTTGTAAAAATTGAAGAGGAATTTCATTTTTTGTACTTACTGACTTACTTATTTTTGTATTTCTTTGTTTATACTTATCTGAATTGTTTAAATATCAATACATATAGGATATTATGACAAAGAAAAAAACTAAGAAATAATTTCCCGCGTTTTTTCAATTTTTTTTATTGTCTGCCAAAATTAGTAAATGCAATGAAGAAATTCGATGCATTCTAAAGTTTTATAACAAAAAAGGGAAACATGCGACTCAAGCCGCGAAAAAATTTTTAATTTTATAAATCTAATGCAGTATCAGTAAGAGTAGCCCAAAGTTGGTTCAAGCATATTCAGTCCGGGAATTTTAATGTCAAATATGCAGCACGCTCTAGTCATACGGATAAAGTCGATGTCATGTTTGAAAAACTGAAGCAAGACTATACTATTACTAGTTACGTTTTATTATTAGTAGCTATGAAATGGTCGATAGTGGAATTGAGTTTAGACACATTTGAATAAGTCTGACTATACAAAAAAGCTCGATATTTGTGTACCACACGAGCTCACTGAAAGCAAACTAATAAATCGTGTACTCATTTGCAATTCTCTATTGAAACGTAATGATTCCGAACCATTATTGAAAAGATTGATTACTGATGATAAAAAGATCACCTACGATAATAACACGTAAAAATATTATGGTCAAATTGGAATCAAGGTCAACAGATTGTAGCGAAACCCGGATAAACACTCAATAAGGTGATGCTGTGTGTATGGTGGCATTGGAAGGGCGTCGTTTACTATGAGCTTTTACAGCCGGGCAAAACCATCGATTCGGATCTCCAATGCCAACAACCAATGAGACTCAAGCAAGAAATTGAGAAACACCGGCCAGAAGTTATCAACAGAAAAGGAGCGGTCTTTCATCATGATAACGCCAGACCACATACATATTTGGCTGTTCAGTAAAAATTAAGAGAGCTTGATTAGGAAGTATTAATGCATTCACCATATTGCACCTTCAGATTTTTGCCTGTTTCGACCTCTTCAGAATTTTTTGGGTAGTGATAGGTTAATACCATTGAGGACTGAAAAAAAAAATGCGACAAGTAGTTTTTACAGTCCTCAACTTCCCTGTCTATCTTTGCGCTACTAGAGAAACACTAGATAAGTTTTAATGAGGTTTTTATTGTACAGTAATGGTTTCTTCAGTAAGGTTTTAGGTTGGAGAGGAGGACACATTTTTTTTTATTTCTTCTGTACACTTAAAGTAAAAAATCATAAAGATAAGTGCATAATAACTATTAAAGAATAGGTATTGATGCCAGGAAATTTCATTATTTCATCCTCGTGTTCAGCACGGACACCGCGGTGCTTTAGCACGGCAAACGATGGAACCACAGAGTAAGGAGTGTCGGTTTCTTAACTCATGTGGCGGAACTACAACCATAACTCACTCGGGGTCAATGCGCGGTCAACACATCATAGCGGTAAAAATACTTTATTCATTCTTTGTTTTTCTAATCATCTTCGCAAGCTGTATATGATATGTTTATAATATTATATTTCACAGGGGACCGATCTTTATATTTTCTTTTTTTCTCTCTTTATATAATCTCCGTAAATGGATCGTTAACGAAGATTTAAAAAAGGGGAAAAACTAGAGTAACGACCCGCTGCAGCTGTGGTAGGAAGACATATTTTTACGCGGATCTTAGTTAATTAATTTTTTTACATCTTTAATGGAATAATTTTTATTCAATTTATATTATAGATAAAAAAGCCATTTATCATCCTTTACTACTGATTTCGAAAAAGCCACTGTTTTGGGACTTTTTTTACAGTAAAATTATGACGCATGAAATTGATTGTACATATTTGCATTATGATATAAGGAACAGCTTTGAAGCAATCACCTCATTCCCAGGGGTTATTATCAAACTTTGTTTAGTAAGATATTTAGAATTTGTAATGAGAGACTCTTTGTACATTTTCTGTGACTTTTCGTATTATTTATAGTCATGTAATTGACGGCATAAACGCAAATTTTATTCCTATAGTAAATAAAAACTTTTATCGTTGATCATTCCCCTTATCATTATGTCGGAAACGAGATTGCCAAAACTTTAATGCGATGAAAGCCTGTTTATCTTACTGACAACTTAGTTGCGTTTGCCAACTTAATTTCGTCTGTTATTTTATATTTTCTAGTATGTTTGAAAATTTAAATATTTTGGTTTTAAATATATTTACATATTTATTTAAAACCAAAATATTTAATGCCTTTGCTAAAACCTATAATTTGGGTATAAAATATAACAATAATTGTAATACATTTTGAATTTCGTTATTATTTGGAATTTAAAAATACATGCAAATGCCATGAATGGGATCGACGATCTACATCAGGTGGCTAGTAGGAAGAGGATGCGTTAAGCCGAAGACCGGACAAAGTAAAACCTCTTAGGAGAGACCTATACCCAGGAGTGGACTGCTGCAGGCTGATGATAAAGAAGCAAATGAATCTAAACAACAACCAAAAGTTTATATATGAGCGGCCGATTAATGTACGAGACCCGAACTGAAAAATCAGTCGAAAATCGTTAAACCCAAATTTTACAGATTGGTGATGAGGTGGAGAGGACTAGTGCGATGAACTCAACTCTGCGCTCAAGAACCTCACCAGCATGTAGATTATGGGTAAATCTTCCAAAAAAGTAATAATCGACAGAAAATGTATTTTTAACTTACTGCTTTGAAAGTTAATAATTTTCAAAAGTAAGAAGTTCCGACCGAAGTGTTCCGATTTTGAGAATGTGAGTTTTCATCATATTTCCACGTTTTGAATTCCAAGACAGCCGTTCCGATTTTCGGACGCCCGGCTGTGTATGTGCGCGTGTGCGTATGTATGTATGTAAATAAAATTTTGTCATAGAATATTTTTAGAACGAATCATCCGATTGAGATGGGCGATAAGGCGTTGTCAAGTTTGAAAGTTGAGCCGTATCAAAGATAAAAAACCAACAAAATTTCTTTAAGTTTTTTTCTAAATAACTTTCAAAATATTTCATTAATAAACTCCAGACATCAGAAACACTTGTTTGAACTTAAAAAATGCGTCGATTACCGCATGCAAGTCAAAACTGAACGGCGTGTTCAAAAAATATCGCCATTAAAAATATCTAAATAATCGTTTTTTTTTAGAGATAACTTTTAAATTCTTCAATGCATTGACTCAAGACCTTACAATTTTTGTACTTTAAAAATTGCGTCAAATACCGTCAAGTCAAAATCAAACGACGCATTCAAAAATTATAGCCCTTTAAACATCTCAAATATTCGTTTTAAATATATTTAAAATTTAAAATTATATTTAAAAAAATTAAATGTCGGTTATTTTATAATCCTTTGTCTGACTGTTTGTTTAAAAAGCTATTAACATGATGTGTGATTTAGTTTAATTGAAAAATTTTCACTAGTATTTACTACGCTTATTTTTGTTGTAGCACTAATTTTACTAAAAGTAATTATAAGAAGCCAGTTTTCCAAGATGTAACAATCAAGGTTCTAATGTGTGTAATATCAACAAAAAAAGGGTGAAGACCTGCTGAACATGTGGTTGTCCGATGGTGGAAAAGACAGAGAGAAATCAAAGCGTGTGATTTCTACACACACTCACCGAAGATGCCTTGACATCGTCGAAAAATAACAGTATATTATTTCTGTATAGAAGAACTATTTTTCTGCCAAAGAGTCCACCTTGTTAAATACTACATTCACACCTAGTTATGGCGACAAATAGCAGTACCTGCCCCAACGTGTTCCGGTCTGAACAATATAGAGAACCAGTATAATTACAGGATGTGAAGCATTTCATCTTAGTGCTCAGAGGTGACAGCAGATGGTAACGCATCTGCAGTCTAATATGTTTTACGTAGGGTGCAGGTGTCAATGGACTGCATTAGTCACTTTTCACCATCAAGTAGACTCTAAGTTAGTTTGTAATTACAGTTTATTAAAAAAATATAAACCACGAGCCCCGTCATGAAAAAGATAACAATCACATAAAATGCTAGCGTAAAATTAGAGTATAATGCTGCTGTGTTTCTTATGAGAAACGGAGAACCTTTTTATGGTATCAAAGACTAATATAAATCTGAGGTTTACGATTAATAATGTAAATGTGGATATCCATAGGTCACTGTATCAATATAATAAAAACGAAGCATTGACATAATAAAACCGGCCAAGAGCGTGTCGGGCTACGCTCAGTATAGGGTTCCGTAGTTTCCCGTCCGTCACAATAAGTGTTCCCACTTATGAGTTTGTACAAAAACTGTTGTTTCCATCCAAGTTCAAAATGATTTTTCTAGAAAGTCCTTATAAAGTTCTACTTTTCAGATTTTTTTCATATTTTCTAAACTTATGGTTCAAAAGTTAGAGGGGGGGACACATTGTTTTTTACTTTTGGAGCGATTATTTCCGAAATTATTGACATTATCAAAAATATTTTAGTAAACCCCTATTCATTTTTAAATACCTTTCCAACAATATATTACACGTTAGGGTTGAAATTAAAAAAAAAATCACTTCCCACTTTACATATAGGGGGGCTACCCTAACAAAACATTTTTTTTCCAATTTTTTTTTTACCACTTTGTCGGCGTGATTGATACACATATTGGTAAAAATTTCAGCTTTCTAGTGCTAACGGTCACAGAGATTAAGCGAGGACGGACAGACGGACAGACAGACATGGCAAAACTATAAGGGTTCCTAGTTGACTACGGAACCCTAAAAAAGATGATAAGAAATTCATAAAAAAAATGTTGCGTCAAAATAATCAATTTACTACGTCTTTTGGTAGTACATTGAATTTGCAATACATCCACAAATTCCGATGAGAACATTTTACGCATAAAATTTCATTTCAGAAGCTATAACAAACTATGCGTGTAATGGTCGATTTTCGCCATATTGCACAAATCCACATATGTATAGCAAAAATATTTTCTGATCCTAAATAAGGTAAAATGTCTCTTAATAAAGCAAATAAATTGGGTTTTATTTAATATAATAGTTTAAATCAATTATTACAGCATTTTTACTGAAAATTTGTATTTTTTAGAGTAAGGGGACAAACGAGCACACAGTCCAACTGATGGTAAGTGGATGCTATACCCCATCTATCCTCGATTAAGAATAAAAATGCAAGTGCGTTGCCACCACTGAGGACTAAGATGAAATGTTTTGTTGCCAGTAAATAAGAGTCTCTGGTTTTCTACACTCACCACAAGAACATAGCAGCAATGGGCTGCTATTTTAGCTGGTATTCTGTGAAAGCGTGATCCTAAACCAGTCGAGCCGACCCATTCTTGCTACAACCATAATATAGCT